>JASDQU010242262.1:76940-100296 GCA_032191745.1 Picea mariana
GTAAAAAAGTAAACACATAAACTGATGTCTTTATAATAGCTAGGAAGTTAATGATTGAAATCACAGCCATTTATTTTGTGTGACTACCAAGAATATTCCAGTCATATTTAATCTTGTCCATAGAAAACTTATTAAGCATTAAACCCCTATTAAATCTGCCCATTGTCAATAGGTATACGCCTTTCGGTGTAATAAGCATAGAAAAAAGATTTTATGGAGGGCATTAGGATCGACATTTTCATATTAAGGGTTTAAATAGGGGCCTGTGATTTCCCACGACATATTAATCTCTATCCAATATTGGCCTCAGAACCTTTAATTTGTTCACTTTAACTCTTCATTTGTTTGTGGATTTTGCGGGTGGAAGGCATTTTTAGGGAAATGGCCACAATGAAAACCACAACCTTAGAAAACATCTCTACCAAAACCACCTACTCTTCCAAACTTTGGCACTCATAAAGTTTAGCAATGATCTTCTATGATTTTTCTAATATACAAGGGTTTTTTTTGGTTACTCTCCAAATTTTTGGGTAGTTTGGCCCACTTTGTTATTAGTGCTTCTCAAGGGATTATATAGTTATTCATGAGTCAATTTATATTAATTTGTTTATGTCATAAGTTTTATTATGTTTTAAATATGCAGGTTTCTACAGTTAGTCATAATGCTAAAAAAAACTTTTGAATCAAAACTGTGTGTGTAGTTTTTGGACTTTTCAAAAACTCACAATTTTGATTGAAAAGTTTTTCCAGCATTTCATTATGTTTTTTTTATAATTTGTATTAATTTATCTTTTCATAAAATATAAAGTTATTTTTTTTATTTTATGGAATTAATTTATGATTCGTTCATATATCATGATGGAACAATATTACCCTTAGTGTATTTGCATGTTTCCATTGTATTTATCATGTTAAAAATTAATTTTAAAAATTATATGACAAACATGCAATACATTGTATTTATTACTCCCAGGTAGCAGGGAATATAGTATTGCAAAACCACTTTATAGTTTTTGTTATTTCAAGTTGACGGCCATCATTGTAGTCAATCCCTCTACAGTCAATGTCCTCATCCTGTGCACTACACTTGTGTCAACTTCTGCTAGTTCAACATAACATCCTACATGCACCCTCCACCTGTAATGGCATATGCATCTTCTTGGAAATGTATATAGTTGTATCAGTCTATGTTTCTCTTCTTCTCCTAGAGCTTCATGCTCAACCCATCATCCATCCATTGTTCAGAATGTAGACATCATTATTATTTTGCAGGATGGTAATATTGTTGAGCAAGGTTCTCATTCCATTTTGCTTCAATCTTCTTCCTCGAGATTGACTTTCCTCCTATAACATTGCATTTTCACAATGAAATCTGGAACTTGTTTTTAAGAATTTTACGTCATAGCAAGTGCAATTGAGTTAGGGTTGTTGTAGAGATATAGGATGGTGAACGAGGGACCTACAGTGAGAAGGCAAAGGAGGACTATTGGGTGGTTAGGTGGTGAGTGAATCATTGGATGTGCTTGTTCAAGGTAGTGTTCTATCATGAGTCGAGAAACAATGAGTAAAGTCAAGGCATTTGAAAGTTTTATTCATGAAAAAGAAACATCAACAATCCAAGATACGCCTACAACGACTTCCAAACAAAGTTTGGAATTGAAAACACTTATCTAGACAAGGTTACAAAAGGCAACATCCAACAATGAAAATTCACCTACAAAACATTGTCTACGAGGAGGGGGGGGTGACATTGATAAAGAGGTGCTTTCCTTGATTGGTAATTGTCATTTGTTGTAACATGGTCACCAAATGAAGGAATCTAAAGGCCCTTAGCAACCAATTCCAACTAAGTGGTTGAAACTAAGCATGGCTTGATGGGATCTTGAAATGAGCACTCATTATCATGCTTGCAAGTAATAGAAAGAAAGGCTCCGGTGTAGTATTTGATTAACCCAAGATTGTGGAAGAGACCAAATTCTTTATGAAGACAACTATTTAAATCTATTGGAGGTTTGCCTATTTTGTTGGTAGCACTGGGGGGAAGCATCTCAAAGTTGGTTAACCTATAATTCAACAATCTATATGGATTAGAGTTTGAATATGGACCTTTAATATCAACGATTTTTTTTCTACATATGGACCAGTGGTTGGAAGTGAGACGCTCAATTGTCATTAGAGTTGGTATGCAACGACTTAGTCTCCTCACAAGTGAAATAAATAATTCATCATTCTATTCTATTTATCTTGTTTCTAACAAATTTTCTATTTATATTTTCTTCAATAAAATACATACTCAATCTAAAATAAAATAAAAATCTTGATAGAAATCACAATTATCCATGACCCTTTGACCTTTAATATAACACATCTATGTACTATCACTGCCAAATATCCAAAAATATTGCCTTAAGATCACAACTTCTCTCTCGTATTGTAGCATTTTCTTTATATTATCTTCATGCATAGCGGTGTTTTAAAGCATGTGCTTAATTGGAGTATTTCATTAAAAGAATATTCGAAGCATTTTAAATTTAATAAACATACTCTTTGCTTAATGACAAGATGCGAAGCCTTCCCACTCAAAGCGTTCAATTAAAATTTATTAATGAAATTCATTAAACTAGGATGGTTAAAATTTATTAATGAAATTCATTAAACTAGGATGGCATGATAAGGGGGTGATTAACTACTATATGCTAAGGATTTTTTTTGAATTTCATTTATAGAGTATATTATCCAATTTACAACAATATGCTACAATATCTCCTTGTAGTGAATAATTTCTTTGAATTGGCAAGTTGAAGAACGTATCCAAGGATTATCTCAAACATTGTAATGTATATTGAATCGCTGATACAGTTTATGCAATCAAAAGAAATCTAAAAGGAGATTATGATTTGTTTTCCTCCTGAGAATATACACATCGGTATGCATACTCCAAACAAAAATCCTCATGGGGGGTTTTCTTCATATTGAAATAATTAGGAGAAATTTATAACGTAACATAATAACAAGATTTGCTCTAGCCAAGGCATTCACGGTGGAAATCAAACGCTCCAAGATATTCTCCAAATAACAACAACCATAGAAACAAAAAAATTGAAGGGAGGTTTCGATACCTAAATTTACTTCTCATTGTTCCAATAGAGTTGAGAGATCTTCACCCTTATGACATCATATCCTGGTTTTCCAACCTAGGCAAGGGAGGTCACCACCATTTTGTCCATTAATGTTATGTTTAATCGTATAATCAAACTCGAGATTGATTGATGCATCGATGGAATGGGCTTGGCCTTGCTCAACCTTGACATGATCTTAATCGACATCTCCTTGTGATTTATCTATGTTTGTTAGATATTTCATTGTATGGGTGACTCAATCTTTAATTATTCTAGAGCCAAGATATTGTGGGGTTTCCGTTATCAATGGAAGTGTGGAGATGGAAATAATTGATGAATGGAACAACAACAAAAAGAAAATTATCATTGTAACCACTAATTGATAATCAAGGAGTTTTTAACACATGTCATCATATCCTTCTCATTGCACCTTTAGATCCACATACTTTCCATGAGCTTCATTTTCTCGATGTTTCTAGGTAGTTAACAGAATAATTAATCACAACCATGTCCAAACTCTCGCATTTCATTATGCAGAGGCTTTCTTGAATATGAAAATTGACATTAGGAAGTCTTGATTGCTTGCATTAATAGCAAGGTTTTAGTGCAAACTCTGACATTTGTGATAATTCAAAGATAGTTTTCCAATACTACCAAAGTGACCCGATTCAAATTGTAAAGAGGCATAGATTTTATGGGTGAAAAGATATGGGAAAGTGCAAATTAATGGGAAACCATGTGACCATCTACATAGCATTGTTCATGCAAACTACCAAATGCATGCATTCATGTCAAATGCAGTAGGAGGAGTAGGATCATGACATATGGGAATATTTTCATTTAATAGGTTCGCATGCAATGTCAAACACATTTAAATGCAATGTCAAACACATTTAATGTATTACAATTAGTGTTAAATTATATGTCAGTCTATCATCAACTACATGAATGTCATAAAGTTTATTCATATTTTTTCAAAAACTGGACAATAAGGAGATGAGACTATATATGTGCCAAAAAAAATGGGTTAAATTGTTGAAGAATAGCCTATTTAATGAGCTTACACATTAAACAATGCAATAGTATTATAATGATCCTGTAGGACAAAGAATAATATTTGTATTAAATCTCAAAAATACCCTAAAGTGTGCATAAACTAGAGTGATAGCAACTAAGTTGTTAGTGGATGCCTAAAGGCAATAGAGAACATAAATCTAAATCGTCAGAGTAGTTGCTAGTTGATGCCTAAAGGCAATAGAGAATAGAAATCTAAACTGTTAGAGTAGCTACTAGTCAATGCCCAAAGTCAATAGAGAATAGAAATCCAAACCATCAGAGTAGCTACTAGTCACTTTAGGTTAAAGTAACTACTCAATTAGCGAGTCAAAGGTATCTACGTGGTTTATATGTATTTCCTTGTGAACTCAAGTATGAAAAACACAACATTAATAAATGCAATATTTAGGCAGGGATTTCGATCAAGAGCTAAAGTAAGTTGTGTCTCGTACTTCTTGTTTCTACTTTTGCTTCGAAGGTTGTATTCATGATTGTATTGGTTAATTATCTATTTTTATAATAATATATTAAAAAATAATTGTTTATTGCAATAAATATATTATAAAATGTAAAAGAAACCAATACAATTAAATATTTGGCTAATGATTATATTATTAATTATGGTTCATTTATTATAACCCCAATATACGCTAATTAGGGTTTACCATTAATAAAGCAAACAACAATAAAAAAAAAATTTACCTCTTACATTGTTAAATCGAGAATGTAATTCTACATACCTTGTATAATATGCTAACCCATTATAGTGAGATTCAAATGAATAAAACCACAAAGTTCAAGAAACCTCAAGAAGAATCATTCTTAAGATGATCACACACTACATATCATAATTATCACACAAACAGTGTCAGTTCACATTGTTTCACACATAATCATCACACAAATGGTGTTAGTTCACACAGTTTCAAACATTATTAATAGTGTTAGTTCACATGGTTTCACACATAATCATCACACAAATGGTGTTAGTTCACATAGTTTCAAACATTATTAGTGGTGTTAGTTACAATACGCTAGGTTGTCTCCTTCCAATATGTTATGTTGGGTCTCGGCTCCACATGACACCCAAAAAGAAAAACAAAATTGGCAATCATGGTGGTTATTCCAATAATTGTAGGTGAACACCTCATTTCCCAAAGGGGAATCTATGTGGAACACCCAGACATCAAATTTGTCTATACTTTGTCAATCTGAAGGTTTTTGTTGTCTTGCATCCATAATAAGTGCATGGATACCAGGTGCCTTTCTGCACAGCTATACTTGTACCACATCCACCTTGATGTTGCCTTGTGTAATATATAAGAACCCTAGAATAAAAGATTGTTCTAGGCTAGTCACTAAATTTGTATGTTCTAATGCATTATCTTGACAGGGCATGAGTTTCAACAGTCAATGTCATAAGGTCCCATAGTTGGAATGTGATTGCAAATTTAGAAAAAATTTGGAAAAAAGTATAGTGGAAGAGACAATAAAGTGGGACCCAAGTCTCAGGAAGTGAATCGACCTGGTGGGCTTGATTTATCATGTTCATTGGCTACATCTGTAATTCAACATGTTTAATTGTTAGTTCTTTAGAGATTGTTGTTTAAGAATGAAAATGGTAGCCAAACACAAACACATGATTCTTCCTCAAGGAATCAACATGGTCACTTGCTTCTCAATAACAAAGATAAGGAGGGGCATGAACATTCTTCTTCAAGGCAAGATTGTGCAAGGATATCAGGTGGGGAAAATTTGCAGCATTGCAAGAAAGATCATTGCATAAGACCAGATGAAGTAGGTTGTCAATTTGTTAAGGGAATGACACATGTTGAACGTGCTAAAATGAATTGTATATTTGAGAATATAGACAAAGGTGGACATGTAGATGGGCATAATTCCTTTATAGTTGACCGATGTCTCAAGAGAGGTAGTGTTCACCAACATGATGCATTAGAAGATACAAAAACAATATCAAGAGTTGGTGATTCAAATATTGGTGAAGAGCCACAAATTCATGGATTGGTACATCCAAAGGTAGACACGGGTGCTTTGAAAAGCATGGAACAAGCAAAAGTTGACACAACTATTGTAGTCATTCCTCACATAGTTAGTACCATCAAAACAAATAGTTATACCGAATTGCGCATGTAATAGTTATAATGGCTTGTTTAAACCTGCTTGGGGATTTTTTTGTTCAAACTGAGCTTTTCTCTGTTTATTTAATCCATGTAAAAGAAATTACTTGTATTGTTTTTTGATGAGATACAATAGAAGCAAAGGACATGTTCTACTTGACTTCATTCTTTCATCGATCAAACACTTAATTTATGCAAATACATTTGTGTTATTTATTATCAATAATTGACACCACCCCCCTTGAGGAAGTGGTGCATAAGACTTCATAATAAGGTTTCATCCAAGGGACATGTGCATAATTTGGTGTGCCATTAGAAAATTTCTATAACTTTGTAGGGGAAGGCATTGAATTTGCTTTAGAGTAGTTGTGGGCATGGCTAAAACAACCTCATTGCCAAGCTTATGTGATTAGTGTCTATGGCATGAGCATGGGGATGTTTATACCTGGAACCAAGCATCGACTGTTAAATTTCATGAAAATTCTAGTAAAGGAGGCATTGGTTTTGCTTTTAGTCACGAGCAACCAACACTGTAAACCCACACCTAGGTGCAGTAACCCATACTATAGAATCAAGTATGCCCAGAGTATTCACCTTTCTTCTTAGATGATGGTAAACCCATTGACATTTTTGTTTGGTTTAAAACTATTGGTGGTGTTGCTTAAAATATAGAGAGATCCATGCAGTCAAGTCAAATTGGAATTAAAAACATCAGAAACTAATGATGAACCTTTGAAAATAAAGAGGGAATGAAGGCTCAAACACATTGGTGATTTTCAAACCCACTTTTAAATGATCTTGAAGAACAAAGAATGATAGAGGTCCCTCTGAGCACGTCAACAACAACAAATTCATAACTAGATCTTGATTTCTCTTGATCAAGTTGACAAAAAATCCATGGTTCGTAGGGTATCCATGATATCATATCCTTTCCAAATTCCTTGGCTAAGGTTATATTGTGTTTTAAGTAATACTTGGATTTTCATGACTGAATCAAACCAAGCACCCACTTGTGAAGTTCATTTTCAAATCACCAGGGTTGTTGTCATTCTTATTGAAAAGTTGAATCTTAGGTCATATTGGGTCCATTTTGATCATTAAATAAGAGTGAGTGTAGTTTAATACAACTCCACTTGAATCCTAATGACATGGAAAAATTGACTTGACTTAAGATTTTTCCCGCCTTGATCTCAGTAAGATTGCAATAGTTGAAAAAGCATATTGAATAAAGATCGTGGTAGAATTCAATATGTTATTGGAATAAGACTCGAGGTACAAGTTTTTGTTGTTGTGGTTGTGATAGTTTGACTAGAATGTTAAATTAAATTGTTTTATTATTATTTTTACCTATAGCAAGGACTAGTTGTTAAGCATATTTACCTTGCTTATATATATATATATATATTTCCAAGAAAAAAACTTATATTTGGTATTTCGCAAAAGAAATCAAAATATACACTATTGAGCCCTATTGCTTTGTTCTAGACCATTTTAGTCTCTAGTTATTGATGGATCTCTACAGTCTTTTGAATCTAAACCAAAGACCCGCCAAAGGAAACAAGTCTTTACAAATTATTCATTGTGTTACCAAACCAAAAAAACCTACATGAGTGAATAAATTGTTGAACTGCTGGAAAGGAGGAATTTGGAGTAAACTCCTGAGTGACTAAGGTTCCCTCTTCCAACAATAAAGCTTATTTGGAAAGTTCATCAGCCTTCATATTCAATTCCCTATACACATTCTCACAAGAAAGGGATTGAAAATGTGCCTTGACATCTACTATTCTATCAAGTAAAGGAGAAAGAGCAATATTTGAGATTGTGCATTTATTATTGCACCAATCCACAAGCAATTTGGAATCTCTGGAAATTTGAAGCTTTGATATACCTTTTGAGATTGCAAACCTGAGCAATATCCATAGAGTGTTTGCTTCAACACGATTGTTTGTACCTCTGCTAGCTCCATGTTTGAGAGAGAAGCATTGATGCCTATTAAGAAATAGTGTTGCTCCAGCTCCACAAACTCCTAGCCTACCTTTACAAGCCCTGTCAAAGAACCCCCAAGCAAGATTTTCATTGATATCTTGATCCTTGATCATTCAGACCGAGGATATGGGTTTAGTCCCGATGCACTCTTTGAAAAGCATACGATCTTTGTGCGTCACTGGATATGTTTCAGAGAATTTATCTTCAAATGTCATTTTGTTTATGGTGACCCACAATCCCTAAATTACATAACAAGGAAAAGCTTTAAAGTCTGTAATCAACTTATCTAAAAACCACTTCTCAAAACAATGGACTAGTGAGTCACATGTTCACTATCTAGGATAGTTCAAATTTATGCAAACCTCTTGCCACACATGTTTAGAAAAGGAGCAGCTCATGAAAAGGTGATCCATTGATTCTTCCTCCATTTTACACAAAATGCATCGACTTGGTCCATTCCAGTTTCTCTTGAAGACATTATCCCATGTCAATATTTTGTTTGACAAGGCAAGGCAAGTGAAGATATTTATTTTTAACGAGCAATCAAGTTTCCAAATATGTTTCCACCACCATTTCAACTCCTCCTTCGATGGGACTGGATCTAATGTCGCATAACCATGCTTGGCCATAAGTTGTCATGTTGAACTATTTTTTGACCAAAGCAATTCATCTTCCCGAGATGTAATATGTATTGCACTGTGAGAAAGAAGCTACAAGTATTGGTTCCAATCTTCCACCAATTCCACCAGCAGATTCAAATCTGAAGCTAACTTCCACTTTTGTATCCAAGTTCCCCTATCCCCTGGATGAACAATATCACTAAGATTTAAAACACCTTGATCCATCAAGGCTCTCTCCATTGCTTTTGTAAGCTTAAAATCTCCAACATGTCCTATCCACAACTCATCCCTGATCCTCACTTTCTTTCCATTTCCTATCTTCCATGTTGTCTAGTTTCTAAGTAGTGGAAAATATTTTAACAAACATTTCCAGACAATGGACACTCATTTCACAACAAAAGGATGAGTTTGTATCTAGTCTTCCATGGAGATATCATTGATATTCTTCATGAGTTTTTCCCACAAGCCATCCATCATAAGCATTCTCCACAATGTCTTTGCTCCCAAGGCCTACAAGAAGAGGTTAATATTTTTAAGTCCTCATCCTTCGAAATTCTTTGGCCTTGCCAACATTGACCATTTCAGTAAAGGTATTGCATCTTGATACTTTCTTCCATTATGCAAAAATAAAAAAAAACATTTCTTTTGTATTTGGTCTACAATGCCTTTAGGGATGTGCACAATAGATAACCAATAAATAAGGATACTTTTGAGCACATATTTTAGTAGAATTATTCTATCACCACGTGAAAACCATCTATTACACCAACACATAATTCTAGCTTCAATTTGTTGATACATCCATAACCAATCTATGTATACGTAATCATTAAGGTTTAATGGGAAGTCGAGACACTTCATTCCATTATCCAAGGAACTATGAGGATAAGGAAAAATATTGAGAATTACAACTTCATATCGTCCCAAACTCTATGAAATAAAAGTTGTGATTTTTGTACATTGATAATCATCCCAGTCGCTTTGTAGAAACAATCCATAATTAATTTGAATGATTCCCATTCTTTATCCTTGGCTTCACCAAAAAGAACAATGTCATCGACAAATAATAGGTGAGTTAGTGAAATCGAAGAAGACACCTTAATAGACTTCAACATACCTCGACATTTCACATTCTTGACTAATCTGCTCAGACCTTCAACAATCAACAGGAACACGAATGGGGACATAAGGCATCCATGCCTTAATCCTCTTGAAGCTTTGAAGAATCGATCTGGGGATCCATTTATGAGTGTTGCAAAGGATGTCGAGGAGACACATCCAAGAATCCAATTGATAATTTGAAGACTAATCCCAATATGTAGTAAAACCAAACATAAGAACAACCAATTCACTCCATCATATGCCTTTGAAAGGTCAAGTTTCATAACTATCACAAGCATATTCTTAGTTTTAATTGAGTGAAACCCTTCTTATGTTGATCCGATTGCATCATGAATTTGTCTTTTGGTAATAAAACTAAATTGTTCTCTGGAGATAACTCTAGCAAGCACTCATTTCAATCGGTTAGCTATAATTTTTGAAATTGATTTATAAAACACATTACAGATCAATATGGGCTTGAAATCATCGAATGATCTAGTCTCATTTACCTTAGGTATTAGGGTCATAAAAGTTGAATTGATTTCTCCTGAAACCATCCCCTTCGATATGGATTCTTCTATTACTTTCAGAAGATCATCCTCCATCAAATCATAAAAACCTAGGTAGAACACCACCGTCCACCCATCCAGACTAGGAATTTTTGCTTTTATAAGGGATATGAGAGTATATTTCAATTCATTTATGGAGACTGCCACTTTAAGATCCGTATTTAGATTATGATCCACTACACAAGGAAAGATCATGACTACATCCATTTGCTAAGCTATGAGGGATGCATCTAGTTCTTTGTACAGGGAATTAAAGTGGTACATAGCCCTTGATGTTATGCCTTCAAAATAAATTTATTTTTTCCCTCTTGACATTCTATTTCCCATATGGTATTGTAACTTTTCATGTGATTAGCATAATTCTAAAAATACTTAGTATTCATATCACCCTCTACGAGCCAAATTGCTCAGCTCTTCAATCTCCATTCCTCTTCTTCTAGTTTCAATAGATAGCTCTTTCTATCCTCCAAGGATTTTAATCTGGAAAACTCTTCTTCGTTAAAAACTCCTCTCTAGTTTGAAGAGAACAATACCCCCAACTCCAATTCAATAACCTCCAACTCCCTTAAATTCTCCTCTTTCTGAAGTGCTTGGGCTGAGAAAGGTCTTGGGCCGAGGTTATAATGGTTGCAGTGACCTTTTGTTCACCTTCTTGTTGGATCATGAAGAGGGAAAACTTTGTGGTCTAAGGGATTACTTCGCGACACTATTTTTCCAATATCAATGAAGTGGCAGTAGTCAAAGCTACCTCTGACACCCTGTGAAGTTGACCTTCCGGAGTAAAAATGACACTGCGGGGCCGAGACTCATAGATAGCATGATTTTTCCACATATGTGGTTGTCCTAAAAGAACATCATAGACTTCAAGTAGCACAACATCACATAATACCTCATCCTTGAAGGGCTTGATGTTGTAGTACATACGACACTACTGGCTAATGTAGATGTCTCGTACCCGACTCAACCATATGATGATGTATGGTTGGGGGTGTGGTATCATTGACAACTTCAATCTATTGACAACCTTGGCTGAGATCAAGATCTTATGACTCCAATTGTCAACAATGAAATCCAATGGGGTCTCCTTTACCCACATCTATGAGTGGAAGAGGCATCCCCTTCCTTAGGCTCCTCTAGTTCTTCTGGTTGTGTTGTTATGGTCATGATGGTAGTAGTGGGTTTTGCATCGATGATCTGTTTCCCTTTATTGTGATTCGAATTAGAGTCCAATTCAGGTTCTGATTCTTTTTCTTTGAGTTTGACCACCAATGACTATTTCAAGCAACATTCATTGGTGTTGTGCCAGGGGATTTTGTGGAACTCACACCACTTTTTAGTTTCTTTCTTCGACTTCCCATCACCCTTCTTAGCCGATTGCTTGGACTAATTTTCTTGAGATTGAATCTCCTTGCTTTATCCTTCATTCTATGAGTTATGGTTTCCTTTTCCATGCTTCTGTTGTGGCATATTTGCAAACCTGAACTACCACTTACTCCATTGCTTGAACTTTTGTTCAATTTTGACTGCATATTGATAAGCAACTCCCACTGAGGAGATGTCCAAGAAATCCATCTTTGTTTGAATGTACTTGTGCAGACCAGTGTAGTAATTCAAAACTAGGTGCCGCTCAAAGTCTTTGATACCCAGCTTTGGGTGCAAGATATGAAAGATGTTACTGTACTCTAGTGTTGTCTAGTCTCTTTTCTGACGCAGATTCATCCATTTCATGTACTGGTCATCATAGTTTCTAAAGGGATAGAACACCTCCTTGAGGGCATCTACAAAGGCCTCCCAAGTGGGTTCTCTCCTGAATGGCGTAGATTCATCCACAATGTACCTATCCCAATAACCTTCCCACCAAACTCTGACACGGGGAAGGTATTTAAGGAGTGCGAAGGTGATCTTTTCACTCTTGAATTTTTTTTGGACAAAGTAATAACCTTCTAGAAGATTCAACCATTTTTCTAGAGCATCTGCATCTATTTGACCTTCAAATAAGGGGATATCAAAATTGACTTGTAACTTGAGGGTGTCACACCTCTGAAAAGGTTGCTTGTCAAAGATACCTCGATTGCCATTTGTAGTTGTCGAAGGATCTGAGCGAAGTTATCCATGATCTCGTTCCTCTGTCGCACGAGGGATTCCTCGAGCAACATATTGAAAGGGTCTCCTACTTTTTCATCTCTCTTTTTTTATGCCAATTGAGGTTGCTTGGATTGGCGAGAGTGGTTTTCCTCAAGTGAAACTAACTCGAGACCCAACTCTCTATACCTTAACCTCATCGAGGACATGCTTTGAGAAACAACAAGGAGCACAATACTCTGATACCACTGAAGTGGATTATGCTGAGAATCAAAAGAGATACAAACGGAAAATATAGCAAAGAAAACAAAAATACAATGAAACCTGACTTCTATTAATGAATAAAATAGAAAAACATTGTAGAACACAAACTGGCTATAATGGTGGTAGCTTATCTCTAAAGAGAATGAGATGTTAGCTACACTCTTTCACAAATAAGCATTACATCACACTCCATTTCTTGCTCAAAGGACCTCTTTCACCTCGATTATATATGAGAGAGTGAGAGGAGAATAATTCCCATTATGCATGTGGGATAAATTGGTCTAAGCTTACAAAATGCCATAGGCATGCAAAATAATAGGACTTCCCAGGAGGTCACCCATCCCAGTACTAATCTAACCCAAGCGTGCTTAACTGTGAAGTTCTAATGGGATTTGATGCATTAACATTGTAGGCATTACATTACAGTACAAATGGAGATGACATTACAATACATTACCCATCAAAAGGGTGAATATCATGGTTTATCAAAACCACGGGCCCAAAAACATTGATTTAATGGAGAATGTGGATGGCCACCAAGATCCACCTGGATCAGAATCAAATTATCATGTACATGATAAGTTGTTATATCATCTTGGTAAATTGTGTATTCCACGAGATGAAAGAGTGCATGTAATTAGAGAAGCACATACTTCTCTCATTTTTGGTCATTTTGATATAGGAAAATAGTAGCTCAGCTACAACACTATTGTTATTGGCCTTGGATGTATGAAACTATGTCCAAATATGTAAAAGGATGTGTGACGTGAGCTAGACATGAGCCACTAGCAAACCAAGTAACATAAAATTGTTTTTATATATGCCACTTCATGTACCTTCTTGTCTGTGGGAAAGTGTGCCTATGAATTTTGTAGGGGCTTTGCCTATGTCCATGAAAGGTTGTGATTATTTATATTTTGTGGTGGAAAAATTTAACAAATGTGTGTTTTGGTGCCTTGTAAGAAAAAGGTGATAGGAGAAGGGACTACACATTTGTTCTTCCAACATGTTTGGGTTCATTTTGGTTTTCCCATATCCATTATATCTATTCGAGACTCCCACTTTCTTGGGAAAATTTGGTCAACTTTGTGGGAGTTAATGGACACTAAGCTTTAGAAGAGAACCACTTTTCATCCACACATCAATAGACAAATGAAAGTGGTCAACATGACAATGAAACAATTACTCCAAGGATATTGTAACAAGTTCCCAAGCTTTGGGATCAACACTTATATTATGTATAACATGCTTGTAACCATGCCATGCATTCTTCTACATAGAGGTCTCCTTTTGAGACATGTTTTGGATATTTGTCTAAGTCTCCTTTGGACTTCACTCTTGGGATATATTTAGTGGTGGATGGACATAATGATGTAGAAAAAGGCAATAAGTTCATTTAGAAGATCCAATTGGTTCATCAAGCCGTACATAAACAATTGGAAAAGAGCCAATCCAAGTATAAGGCTAGGCATGGAAAGCATTGGGTTGATCATCACTTCCAAGTTGGTGATCAAGTTTGGCTACATCTTAACAAATAACACCTTAAAGGTGAAGGTAAAAATACCAATCTAATCAAGTATGGCCCATTTAAAATATTGGAAAAGATTGGTGACAATGCTTTCTTATTGGAGTTACCTTAATCCAGGGAGGGATATATTAAAGAGAGGGCAATGTTATGTTCATTTTTGTGGGAAGAAGCTAGTTTTTTATCTTCCTACAGGATATCAAAGATTGTTTTACAGATTGAAGACCATTTTTTTTGGTATAATAATGTATTTGCATCCTTCTCAATGGATCGATTCTTTGATTGAAGTGGACTTCGAGACATAGCCCATTGAACTTCGTTATCAATTTGTTGAGTATTGCCTGTGTTTTTTGTTCTTATTTTAAATTTTTGTCCTTGAATGTTGGTTTTTAATTAATTAAGCCATTTTTCATGAAATTGAGGGAATTGAGAAGCATGTTAATATAATCTAAATCAGTGAATGAATCCTTTAGCACTAATTTTGAATCACGTGTGTGTGTACATACATACATACATACATACATGTATGTATGCATATACATACTTTTATTCTTATTTTTATTTTCCAGGTTATAAATCCCAGGGAAAACCCTTGAGTACTTCCCCTCATTTAGAGGATGGTACCCAGGGTAAACCCTAGAATCTTTAGAACACAAGGCCTGTCAACAACAAGGCTTGGATCCATTACAACAATATACTCATTTTTAGCTCAACATGTCACTTATGGGAATTGAACCTAGGTGGGGAGGACAAGAATCATTCCTCCCAACCACCTAAGCTAAACCCAATTCACACACACATGATGTATGCATGCATGTAATATGTTTGTGTGCATGCATGCATGCATGCAATGTGTGTGTGTGTACATGTACATACATATACATATTCTAGAAACTTGCAAGGCGAATTGACATCGAGAAATGATTCATGAATGTCTGCATGACAATTTATATAGAAAAGGGCTAGCCAACCATTCCATATTCGACCCCAAATAAAAAATATTATATTTGTGGAGTTGAGGATATTAATGAGAATATGCATGGAGAAGGGTCATTCTATCATTTCCATTTTTCCTTCCAACAAAATACACTTCTATGTGTGTAAGAGAATCCCTAGACATAGATTTATATGGAGAAAGATCGATCAACCCTTCTATATTCCAGCTGAAATAAAAGCACTACTATGTGTGGGAATGAGAATCTCAGTGAAAATATGAAAGAAGTGTAGGTCAACCACTTTTCATATCCCCCAAGTGATAATCTATGATATGTGTGGGATAGGAGGATTAAATTAAAACAAATATGGAGAAAGGTTGGTTAACCCTTCACTATTATTCCCCAAAGGATTTGTATGGACAAGGGTCATCCAACCCTTCTCTATTCTGCACCAAAGTAAAACTCCATATATGTGGGAGTGGACATATCAATTAAAATATCTATGCAAGAGAGGGTGTAAATGAAAATGCATGGGGGATTGAGAGTCTCAATAAAAATATGTATGGATAAGGGTAAACTAACCCTTCCCCATCTACTCCAAATGATAAGACATGTTAGGTGTTGGAGAGGAGGCTTAAATGAAAGATAATGTGGAGAAGGGTCTGACAACTCTTCCCCATTTCTCTTTGATTGAAAAAATCTTATATGCACATAGTAGAATGCATAAAATTAAAATTATATGGACAAGTGTCTATCAATTCTTCTTCATTCCACCCCAAAGAAATTATTCAGAGATAGGTTGGTTGAACGTTTCCCTCTTTCCCCCTCAATGATATACTCTATGTGTGGGAGAGGATGAGATTAAATTTTTATGGAAAAGGGTAGGGAATCCTTTACATTTATCCACCCAAATAAAACTCTTCTTTGAAAATTTATATGAAGAAGGGTCGATTGACCCTTCTCCATTATTCCCTAAAACAAAATTATGGAGAAGGGTCCACTGAGCATTCTCTATCTTCCCCCAAATATAAATTCTAACATGTGTGTGATTTAGAGTCTTAATGATAATATGCATTGATAAGTGTTGCTGGGGTGGGCCCTTTCCATTTCTTTTCCCAATGAAAACTTGTTCTATTTGTGTAAGAGAATTAGCAAATGTAATTTTATATGGATAAGGGTTGGTGGACCCTTCTCCATAATTCCGCAAACAAATTTTATGGAAAAGGGTTGGTTGGCCCTCTATTCTAACCCAAAGAGAAACTCTTATATGTGTGGGATTGAGGGTATCAATAATAATATGTATGGAGAATGGTTAGTCAACCCTTTCCATTTATTCTCCCAATAAAAGAGTCTCCTATGTGTGGGATTGAAGGTATCATTGATAATATGTATGGAGAAGGGTTAATTGATGCTTTTCAATTATTCTCCCATTGAAAACTTATTATATGAAGGTAAAGTAGAAGGGTTGGCCAACCTTATTTGTTCTTCTCCAAATAAATTTTATGGAGAAGGGTTGACTGACGCTTCTCTATTCTACACCAAAGATAAACTCTTATGTTTATGGTATTGAGGGTTTTAAAGATAATACATATGGAGAATGGATAGCTAACATTTTTGTTTATTCTCCCAACGAATTACCTATTCTATGTGTGTAAAAGAATTCCTCAATGAAAATTTATGTGTATAAGGGTTAAACAACCCTTCTCCATTCTTCCCCAAAGAAAATGTATGGAGATAAGTCAGTTGAACCTTCTATTTTGAACCAAATGGATGTGTAGGATTGAGGGTCTCAATTATAATATGTGTGGAGACAGATCATTCGACCCCTACCATTTATTCTCCAAATGAAAACCTATTCTATGTGAGTAAGAGAATGCCTAAAGGAAAAAAATTATGGGGAAGGGTTGACCAACCCTTCTCCATTCTTCCCTAAAGAAATTTTATGGAGAAGGGTCAACCAACCCTTCTCTATTATACCCTAACGATAAAATCATGTGCTCAATTGAGAGTCTCAATGATTACATGTATGGAGAAGGGTTGGCTGACCCTTCTCCCAATGGAAACCTATTATGTGTGTAAGAGAATGCATAAATGAAAAATTATATGGAAAAAGGTCAAGCAAACACTCTCCATTCTTCCCCAAAGAAACTACATGGAAAAGGTTCAACCAAGCCTTCCATATTCTACACCAAGAGAATTTAGAATGGAGACTATTTATAACATTGTTCATTATATTTCTTAGAGCAATGTTTACAGTGCTACTCATAGAAATTTTTTTTAATTTCAAATAGAATTCGTGTTTCACCAAAAAAAAAAAGTATGGAGACTATTTATTCAATATGGCAATATGGCTCTAATAAAATAGAAGAATTTTTCTTGAAGAAGAACTGCAAGGTGAGCAATTTCACGACTATAAAATAAATTATGTCAATATAAAGTGCATTTTATAATTAAGAGTAGGGAAAACTTTTAAGGGTTAAATTTCGACGATGGAATAATTTTCCATGCTTTTTTTCCCCAAAAGATAGAGTCACCAATTTCCATTTTTTTCTAAAATCGTTCACCCAAATTCTACACGATAAAAGTCTTTTACTCTAAAAATCATCAAAATTTTCTAGAAACTTTATAAAATCCTTAGAAATTTGAATATTTTTACAAAACTATCGCCAAACATTTTATGGTTGGCATATAAAGAATTAATATTATTCTCGAAGGTTTCTTTACTTTAATAAAAGTATGTATCCTTAAAAATTACCTATATTTAGAGGTATGCATAGAAATCTAAATTTGCTACTAAAAAACAATATACAACACAATTTTTACAACCATACTACCAAGAGAGATTGCCTCTCATCATTCACTAAATAGAAATGGGAAAAACAAATTCCTTAAAATTTCATGAACTCAATGCCAAGTGAATGAATTGACAACTTTCCTTAAAATTTCATAAACTCAATGCTCAAATATTAGTACCATTTCACATATGAACAAACCTTGCAAAGCTAGATGGATCTATGATATTGTCGTGCTATGTTTGGCAATGGGAAGTTTTAAAGGATGACTGATACAAGGACAAGCATGCATATGCCTAGAGGCTAGATAATGATAGATTTTGGGGTTAATCCAAAAGTGTTTATACCATGCTTGGGGTGCTTCATTTGATTTGAAGTGCATGGTGTGTTGCATATCCTTGATTGTGCCTTAATATGCATACACATTGGATACATATTACTCATGGATTGCTATACCTTGACTTGATGCTTATGTAACATACCCAACCACCTCTGTACACCAATTGATATGGATTTATGAGCGGAACGAAAATAAACCACATATTTATATTATTAATACAGAGACAATGGACAATAACAAAGATACAGTAAAATTTGACTTCTATTAAATACAAAATACGCTGAAAACTGTAAATTGCAGATTGAAAACAAGCTTGCTAGAATGGTGGCAGCTTATCTCTGAGAAGAGATGTGACGACTACGCTCATTCACAAGAATATGAGTCCAATGAGGCTCTGAAGGAATTTTTACAATAAACATGAATTCCAAAATACTAGACATCCAAAAACCTAGCTCTAGGAGATGAAGCGCCAAAAGTCACGTGGGCCCCGTTGGGGTAAGTTAGTACATCAATTTCCCAGGGTCGTAACTTTTGCATATGATCTCCATTTAGGGCCACAATAGCTCGTTGGAAAGGTATTGATGAGGATATTTATTTAGGGGGATCAATCAGAGCCTTTGGCTACTATTGAGGTGCCCAATCGTGAAAAAAAAATGTTGTTTGGGCCCTCAAAATGGCCCCAGAAGTTTGGGAACCGAAAAACTGCAAAAGATAGTAAGTTGCCAAAAAATTGTTTTGGGCCAGTTGGAAAAGGTGGGTGGTCTCTGAGATCCTCCTGGATCAATCCTCCCCCTTTAGGAAGAAATGGTCTCCATTGCGTTGAGTTCCCCCATCTGATGAGGAAATTTCTGCTGAATTTGGCCCCAGGTGAGCCACTTGCCTTGGTGCAAGAGCTACCGTGCTTTAACAAACTGATAAAGTTGGATCCTCTGCTTGCGAGTTTCCTTGACCTGTCTGTACATGATCTTATCAGTGGATTCCTATTCCATGTAGTCAAGACTGAGCTCTGTTGGTGTCAATTGTTTTTCTATCTCAGAGGTGTCCAATAATGGTGGAAAATAAGGTCGAAGGAGGTCCACATTGAACACTGGGTGCAAGCCAATGAAGGGGGGAAGGTTGAGCTCAAAATCATTGTCATCCATAGCCTTGGTGATGATATAAGGTCCATAATGGAGTGGAATAAGCTTCTAATGAGGCCCTATAAGGTGTTCTTTCTGCAAGTGAAACAAAACTTTGTCTCCCACCTAGAACTGGTGTGGCACCCGGTGTTGTTCATGGCACTGCTTGTACTTGGCATTAGAATTCTGTAAAATATCCTAAACCTATTGGTGGATGTGTTGAATCTGCTCAGTGAACCGAGTGGCTTTGTTAGCTCAAGTTGGAGCATGAGAAAAATCTGTCTGGGTGTCCACAAGGGGTAGCGCAACATCCATGGGACCCAATGATTGAAATCCCAACCCCACCTGAAAGGGGTTGTGGCTGATTGAGCTATGTGTGGCTCTGTTGTAGCTATTATAAACATAGGGAAGACTCTCATCCCAGGTGTAAGGGTGCTTGGAATTGTACATGTGCAGGATGTGCATGATCATCCGGTTGACGACCTCGGTTTGGCCATCCGTCTAGGGGTGGAAGGCAGTGAACTTGGTGAGCTTGATGTTCAGCAGTGACCAAAGGCTCAACCAGAATGTATTGAGGAACCGACTATCCCGATATGAGATAATGGTTTTTTGGATCCCAAAGTGTACTCACACTCGTTCAAAGAAGATCTTGGCATTGGCCTCCACTGTGATGCTCTTCTTGCATGCGACCAAAATTGCCATCTTGGAAAAGTGATCAACAACCATGAAAACACATTCATTTCCCCGCTTGGTGGACGAAAGGCCCGAAATGTAGTCCATTGAGATGGATTCCTAGGGTCTATTGGGAGTAGGAAGAGGAGTGTACATGCCTTGTTTCTTAGTGGTTGGTTTGGAAATAGCGCAACCAGTGCAGGACCGAATATACTTGCTGACATCTTGTCGAAGTTTCGACTAGTAGAAATTTTGTTGCAACACTACCACTGTCTTTTCCACGTTGAAGTGTCTTGCCACCTGACTGTAGTGGGATTCCCAAATCAACTTCACTCGCTCGCTTGATGGAACACAGAGATGGCCCAGATGGCACAACAACCTGTCCTAAAGATGGAAATTAGTGACAAATGTGTTTGCGCCCAACATTTGGTAGGTGTTGGCAAAGTCACGATTTGTCTCATAGAGGTGGGGACATCTGAAGGTCTCGTGGTCGTAAGAATCTAACATTGTGGTGAGTGTCGTGACTGGAGGTTGGCTGAAGCAATCAATGACTTCGTTGTTACTTCTTGTTTTATACTTGATGTTGAGGTGGAACTATTGCAAATATGTGGGCCACTTCTGATGGCGGTCATTTTGTAATTTTCCTTATGTCTGCATGAACTGCAACAAATTATGATCAATGTGGATGACTGTCTCCTTCTCGAGAATGTAATGCCTCCACTTGCGATAGGCTTGCAAAATGGAGCACATTTGTTTGTCATAAGTAGAGTACTTACGAACGACATTTGATAATGTCTCACTATGATAGGCCACAGAGTGGTCGTGCTAAGTGATGACTGTGCCCACAACATAGTCTGAAGCATCTATCTCGATCTCAAAGGGTTGTTGTAGGCCAGGTAATGAAAGAACTGGGGATGAGCACAAGAATTGTTTTAGATCATCGAAAGCTTTCTGTTGGGATAGGCCTTGTTGTTCCAGAGTCTGTACTTAAGGCTTAGAAGTACAGTGTCTAGGCATCCGAAAGATGGGTAAAGGGTGGAGAAGAGAGAAACGTCAACCTTCGGCAAAGGAAACTAGGGAAGATTTCTACGTTGGCATTGTCTAGCTTCCAATTGTTCCTGGATGGTTATATCCTGTTCAATCACGGCCCATGAACGTTCGAGTTCAACCCAGGTAGCAGTTGTTTTAAGAATAGTATCGAAAAGGTTTAAGGCAATGTGTGTTTGATTTGATAATCTGGGTTCGATATTGGGTTGTGTTGGTACAGGGATAGTCATGGAGGAATAGTAAAAATAAGAAAACTTCAGAGGGAAAATAAGTGTTGTCTCAATTCGGTCGTAATAAAAGAGAGTTTACGGTTTCAGGAATAAAACGAGGGTGCAAATCAAAGGCTCTTTCCCGTAACTGAGTTATATATTAATAAAATGTATGAGGTGGGAGAAAAACATTTAGCTGTCTATCAAGTAAGGCTCCTATCAAGGGAGAATCTCACGTATAGACAGAGGAAGAAAAATGTGAGGAAATGACCCGATGAAGCATAAAATATATATAGAATTCTGAAAGTGTTGACTGGTCTTACACTTGCTGATAGCTGGTACAGAGGAAAAACAGTAAACAATTATAGAAAACCAAAATTCATTCGCTATAGTAGAGGTTGTACTAAATTATAGCGAATCATTCACCAGATAAGAATATGAAATGAAACGAAAAATGAGATACAAGAAAACAAACTCATAACACAGTCGTGACAGAATTGAGAATCTTCAGATTTGCTTTGTATTAACTCTCAAAGTGTAAAAACTCTGTTACAATCGACACAAAAAGGTCCAGCCTTGGTTCTTTCTTTCTATGGTATATTTATACAGTTTTACAATAAGATAGAATCTCAATCATTACAAAAATCTCGGTTATGATAAGGAGGAGAGCAATCGCTCCATTTCTTCTTCTCTGTCTTCACTTGGTGCCAGAAGTTTTTCCTCATGCGTGCTTGGTACGGGTGACACATCTTTCAACCAGCTGAGATATCAGCCTCGACGATTCTGCTTGACAGTTGGCTTCAAAAGAGTAATAGTCTCGGGCTAATTGCGGCAGCCTGTCTTCCATCTGTCTGTCTATGATGTCAATAGCACATAATTGCGCGCTTGGTTTAATCATAAATTTGTCTATTTGGACTATGTCCGCCATAGTCACTTGGGAGATCTCGGCCGAATCTCTTTCCTCTTTTTCCTTTAGATCAAGCGAGATTTTTGCCATATTCATTTGAATCAACGCCTCGACATTACCCCCGCTATCAATGCCTAGCAGATTTCCATCTACAGAACTAAAGGCCTCTTCTAAGGAATTCATTACCTTTTTGGCTTACAACTTGCCTTCCGCGATGCTGTGCTCCCATTCTTTTAATAGAATGTTTCCTCTGGTCTGCTCCGAAATGGTGAACCTGGGAGTACTTCTCGAATCCCTGTTGATTGTGGCTATCACAGCCTCTTGGAAAGCGACCCGTGCTGCTCCAACTTCCCTTTCTCTAGCAGATAAGTTCTCCGAAACCTGGTTGACTAGCAAATAGTTGTCCCGGATTGCTTCTACCTTGGCGAGTAAATTTCGTTGGGCCGCAGAGACTCTGCTTCGAATCTCCATCACCTGGGATTGGAACATCTCGATATTTATCACTTTGCTTTCGACAATCTCCACCCTAGCCTGTAGCTATTCGATCAAATCCTTTTGCTGGCTTGCTTGCATCTGACCATCCCGAACCACCAGCTGTGCTTGCTCGAGCTTAGTCTTGAGTAGCTCTATCTCATTTTTATTGGCCAACCTGGCCTGCTCTATTCCTCCACTCGCCTGGTCTTTGGCAGTCTCTGTTGTTGTGGCTAGTCTGGCTTCAAGGGTCTTGATGAGGCGATTTTTTTGTCTAAGCTGGTTTTTCAAAAGCCCGACTGAAAATTGATTCGCCGAGGCATATGCTCCTAATGTCCCTGCTATTTCAGTCACGAATTGTTCATTCTTCTTGTCCTTCCCATCAGTTATGACTTTGTATTTCTT
>JASDQU010242262.1:107270-117398 GCA_032191745.1 Picea mariana
TCCATCATCCTCATGAAAGTTGTTGGGGCATTTTTCAAACCAAAGGGCATGACCTACCATTCAAAAAGACCTTCTTTTGACTTGAAGGCAATTTTCCATACATTTGTGTGTTCTATTGGTACCTGATGGTAGCCAGACTTCAGATCAAGCTTAATGAATATTTGACCCCATTGAGCCAATCAAGGAGATCGTCGATTCAGGGAATCGGGTACCGGTTCCTGACTATGATTTTATTTAGGGCTCGATAATCAATGCAGAGTCCCTAGGTCCCGTCTTTCTTTTGCACCAACGCGATTGGGCTTCCACAAGGTGATGAGTTGTGTCAGATGTGCCCCTTGTGGAGTAGTTCTTAGATATGATGCTTTATATCTTCATTTTCTAGTAGAGAGTGGCAATAGACTAGCCCATTGGGTAGTGGTGTGTTGGGGGTCAGATCGATGGGATGCTTGACTTGACAGTGCAGAGGTACCCTAGTAGGTGATGAGAATATGTCTTTGTATTCTTCCATGACCTTATCCACTTGCTTCTGCTGCGTGGAGAGGTCGATCGTGGAGGCCATGGATGTGGCTGCCACCTTTCACTAACTCTAAGAGAGAATCATGAAGAAGACAAACTTCCCAGTATGAGAAATGACCTTCTTGCATTGTTTGGCAGAGATCAAGGAAACAACACTAGGTGGGACTACCTCAGGTATTCTGTACAATTTCCTGTTCAAAGTAATAATAACACTGTGAGGCCTAGAACCATATACAAAATGACATTTCCATAAATAAGGTTGGCCCAAAATAACATCACAAACTTCAAGGGGAGAAACATCACACAATACCTCATCTTTGAATGGCTTGATGTCATACGACAAGAGACATTGTTGGCTGACGCGGAGATCACTTCCTTGACAAAGCCATTCGATGGTGTAGGTCTACAGGTGGGGCGTTGTGGGCAAGCCTAGCCACTTGAAAAACTTTGCTGAGATGAGGTTCTTCTGGCTACCGCTATCAATGATGAAGTGCAACGGAGTGCCTTTCACCCACATCTATGAACGAAAGTGGCGCTTGCCTTCCTCTAGCTCATCAGGTTCACCGGGATGGATCTTGGTTGTAGCAATGGTGGCACTGGGTTCCATGTAAATGATCTGTCTCCCCTTTTTTGGTTCCGACACAGAGTCAAAACCCTCATCTAATTCATAGGCTTTTACCTTAGCCACCAATGACTTCTTTGAGCGGAAATTAGTAGTGTTACGCCAATGGCTCTTATGGAAGTCACACCACTTCCTGGTATCTTGGTTCATCTTCCCATTGTCCTTCTTTGCTTGTGGCTTAGAGTGGTTGTCCTAAGGTTTCCCATCTTTGATCTATCCTTTGTTCTGTAGATTGGGGCTACCCTTTCCCTACTTCTACTGTGATGGGTTCCGAGACCCAAACTGCCACATCTTTTGTTTAAGCTTCTGCTCGATTTTGACGACATATCGGTAGGCCACGCCCAAGAATGAGATGTCCAAAAAATCCATTTTTGTCTGGATGTATCTATGCAGACCACTGCGATACTTGAGCAACATATGTCACTCAGAATATTTGATACCCAACTTGGTGTGCAAGGTATAAAATACATTGGTGAACTTTGGCACTGTTTGGTCTCTTTTCTGCCGCAATGTGGTCCATCTTGTATACAAGTCGTCACAACTTCCAACATGGTAGTATTGTTCATCAATAACATCCCTGAAGAAACCCCAAGCAGGTGCAACTGCAAATAATGTGGATCCTTCTATTTCCTTTTTCTAACAAAAATTTTCCCACCAATCTTTGACATGGGGGACGACCTTGAGGAGCACAAATGTAATATTTTCCCTATCAGAAAAGTTGTGGACAAAAAAATACCCTTATAGAAGGTTTAACCATTTATCTATGACATCCACATCTATTTGACCTTCAAATATAGGAATATAAAAATTGATCTGTACCTTGAAGGGGGCAGTGCCTCCGCTTGAGGTGGATGCATCGATTGTCGGCACTCGTCAAAGGATTTGTGCAAAGTTGTCCATCATTTTGTTCCTCTGTCGCTTAAGGGATTCCTCGAGCAACATTTTGAAAGGATATCCTGTCCCATCGTCTTTATTTTCTCCTACCATGGATGGTTTATTGGGCATGCGAGAGCAGTTTCCTCAAGAGAAACAAGCTAGAGACCCAACTCTGTATACCCTGACCACGTCGAGGACATGCATTAAAAAAACGACAAGGAGAACACCACTATGATACCACTGATCCAGATTTATGAGTGGAACAAAATGAAACCACAGATTTATAATATTAACACAAAGACACAAAGAACAAAAACACAGATACAATAAAATTTGACTTCTATTAAATACAAAATATGGTGAAAACTGCAAAATGCAAACTGAAAACAAGCTTGCTAGAATGGTGGTAGCTTATCTCTGAGAAGAGATGTGACGACTACGTTCATTCGCAAGAAGATGAGTATAATGAGGCTCTGAAGGCCTTTTCACAATAAATATGAATTCCAAAACTCTAGACATCCAAAAACCTAACCCTAGGAGGTGAAGCGCCAAAAGTCATGTGGGCCCCGTTGGGGTAAGTTATTACATCAACTTCCCGGGGTCGTAACTTTTACATACGATCTCTGTTTAGGGTGCACGATAGCTCGTTGGAAAGCTATTGACAAGGGTCTTCATTTAGGGGGATCAATTAGAGTGTTTGCCTTTCATTGAGGTGCCCGATTGTGAAAAAATGTCGTTTGGGTCCTCAAATGGCCCCAGAAGTTTGGGATCCAAAAAACTGCTAAAAATAGTAAGTTGTCAAAAAACTATTTTGAGATAGTTGGAAAAGGTGGGTGGCCACTGAGATCCTCCTGGATCACCAATTTAGGTGATTGGGTACCTCAAAAGAAACCCAATTACACAATCCAAGATTTGAAATGCAAAAAATAATGCAACCATAAGGAAATAATTAAAATTTATGAACTTTCAACTATGAATGCAACTCATTTTATACAAGATAATTTAGACTCATTTCAATAGAAGCAAACTTCAAAATAACCATCAATTCATACATAGGTAAAAAAAAACAATATTTTCATATTAGTAAATAAACAAGAAGTACTTATCTTTTTGAAAATTATCCATCAACTAGTTGCAAACAAAGAATGTTCAACCTAACCATAGTCTCTATGCCATAAATAATATATTTGTTACATAAAGTACCCCTAGATAAGACTATGAATGAACAAGGGCAACATTCTGTTTATTTTCTCTAATGTATGTCACACATCCCCATTCCCAGAATTTTCAAGACAAATTCCCACTACAACATCCCAATCAACCAACCCCTCTCCCCCCTTAGCCTTCACAACACCATGAATGGGATTCCCTTCACTACTAAGTATTCCCTCAAGATAACCCACTTCCATTTAATTCGTCAGCGCGAGCTATCAAGTGAATCTCTACTACTAGGAACACGGGAAGTTTTAGTTGCAATTAATTTCCTCTTTTATCTTAGTAAACACCCATAAAATCAATCATATTTTACTCATAGTTTCATGGAATTAATTTATCATAATTTCATGATAGAAATACTCTGGTAGTATAATATTAGAGATGGAATCTCGACAAATAATGAATGGGGATAACTGATTTTCATTCCTAAATTCTTATATTGTATTTGCATGCAAAGGAGAGACCATGTGTCATCATAAGAAGTACATGTATCTCTATTTTGGGACAAAAAGCTCATGGTTTATGAATAATTTAATAAACATAGGCTATGGTTAGGGAAAGTAGGATAAATATATGGGTAAAAAATAAAATACTGTTATTTTTCACTCAGCCCCCTAAGCCCCTTTTCTTCTCCTCTCGTGGATTCATAGCCCCCTTTCTTTTTCCTTGTTCATTTGTAGCCTTAGTGGAATTTATATTATAGTTCAATGTATATATCTACAAAGCCGCATATGTCTAGATTATAGGAATTTCACCATTACATATGCATTCATAATATAGGGGTCAAAATAAGGGTATTACATCCCCCCTTAGATTTGCATCGTCCTTGGCACATTATCATAACTATGTACAATATCAAAACTTATTATCAAAACTTAAAGAAAAAGTGTGAGTATGCGTCCTACATAGCATCATCCAACTCCCATGTTGCCTCATCAGGGATGCAGTGTGTCCATTACACCCTTACCTACCCCATGGTTTTATTCTGGAGCAAAGTGACCTTCCTGTCTTGGATGTAAACTCGTTGTATCTGAAATTATCCTTACAATTTTTCCTAGATCAAAGACCATTCAATGATATTCTTAGGATCATGCACATACTTCTTTAACAGAGATACATGAAATACATTATGAGAATATTTTATACTAGCAGGTAATGTAAGCATATGTGCAACATGTCCTATAATATCCAGGATTTCAAAATGTCCATAATATTGGCTACTAGCTTAGTACATCTCCTTGATTGCAAATAACTTTTATTTTGTTTAACTTTCAATAAAACATGCTCCCAAAATTTGATTTTCCTTTTTTTTTTTAACCAGTTTTCCTATCATGTGTTTCCTTCAAGTTCATCTTGATCTTGGCAACCTATTCTTCCATCTTGTTGAGCAACTTTGGCCCAAGTACCACTCTGTTAGTTGGATGTGTTGATGGATAAATATTTCTTATGAATAAGCAAGACCTCCCTTGGATCTGCCCTTGATCCAAGACAGACAGTGGGATACACCACTACACAATTTTCCCTAGATTTACTGGTTCATTCCTATTTAAGCAAGAATATAGAATGACATACCTTTGAATCGACAATTGTCCTTACATATACTAGCCGCCACAAACTCTGAATAACCAACTCTTGCAACCTGCTTCCTGCACACAAGAGACAACAAATACCAATCCTCAAACCTTCTTAAGCTTTAGAAAATCTTAGATCTAGCATAGATCTAATATGATCTACTCAAGGCAAGATCAAATCTAACACAATCAAGTATTGAACATTGAATACATAAGAATTGGAAGGGGAAAACTATATAGATCTATATATAAATAAAAAAGAGAGTGAATACATCAACATGTCATACCTTGAGTCATGATACAATCCTTCTAAGCTCCTTACTCTTGCTCCTCCCTAGCCCTCACATAAGCAAGGCTAACTTGATATGAAGACTAATTTATTGTGGAAGAGCTCCTACGAAATTCCTATAGCATGTACCTATAAATGTTTCTTCCTCTTCTTTCCCATGGAATGCCTTCCTTATATCAAATTGTGGAGGAGGCTAGGAGAGGCTTCTAGATCTCTAGAACTTAGTGAACTCCACTAGATTGAGAATTCCTAAGCTCAAATCATGAGAGAAACAACTGACCCAGTGTCGTTCTCCTCATGAATCACCAATTCTAGAAGGCACATAGGTGGTCACGGGCCATCGATTATGTAGATAGTGACCAATCACGGGCTATTAGTTGTGTAGCTAACGACCATTCACGCTCTATCAAGTAGTTCAGGCATGACCGTCCTAAAAAATATGGGAAATCTAGGGAAAAACAATGTGTCTCAACATGAAACATCAATGGGTCCTCCATGAGTCCCTAGGGTGGAAAATAAGGCTATAATATATGACATTAACATGCAACATCAAAAGAGGAAATGACGGGTGAAACAAATTATGATAATGGTCACCAATGTGAGGAAGCATGAGGAGGAAGTGAAGAGATCAATAAGCTAAGGAGCACTTGCAATTAGACATCAAGTATATATAGATCATCCCCGAGGTAGGTATACCCTTAACTGGAAGAGAGACAAATCATGGCCACCAACACAATACACTGTGGATCCATGAAGTGAAATGAAATATCATGGCCACGAAAAGAGTACACAGTGGATCCATGTCAACAAATAGAACATAGCCATGAAAAAGTATAATGTGGATATATGTCACATATACATCATGAAGACATTAAGCACCAAGAAGAGTGCCCCTGTATTATTCAAAGTACTCATAGAATAGTGATATACTCCATCACAACTTGGGAGGGGTAGCATGAATGAGTGATGTGGCCCCAAACCCAAGGTCTTTGTCCCAAACCTAGATGGCACGATTCTACAACATGTGAATAGATGAGTTGATGTCAAGCATGGTAGAAACCGTTTGATTACCAGTCATTGAGGTATACTGTTAACAGACGCGAGAGGTCCCACCAATGAGGAAAATGGACCCCAAGGTACCTAGCACAATCTAGCAAGTGTGAATAAAGGATCTGATGTCAAACACTCATAGAATCGATCGATCATGATTCAATGATGTAAACCCATTTTCAATTGCAAGGAAGCCTACCATTGAGGACTGCAAGCTCTAAGGTACTAGCTAGTTTCTAGATATATTTCCTAGATAATGTGTTGAAGTCGATAAAAAGATATCCATTAGAGCATGGGCTTAATGTATCCCCCATCAATCAACACAAAACATATTCCAAGAGATGATGTGAAGAGATAGAATCACCAAGTACAATTGACACAAGGATGGCCGATACAGATGACCAATAAGAAAACAAACGATCAAATCAAGTTTAAATTCCCTTGAACATATAAAAAGACATAATGATGACCTGATAGCAAGACTCAAGAGCATCACTGATATAGTGCAACAACACATGAGGTATTGAAGCACTCTCCACGACGACTGGAAGAGTAACCATATGGAGGAGTATATGTGACTCATATGAATGGTATACAACTCCTAGGAAATCTATAACCCAACTATAAGGCAATGACGCAAACATGTGCCATGTTTAAGGGAGAGACGATTGATGCTACCACTTTTATAAATATAGATCAATGGTAAAAAAAAAAAAACCTTGTTCTTTTTTGTGTTTGAGTGTCTCCTTCATGGTTTAATGAGCACGAAAAAGAGATAAAAGCATGCTCGATAGTGTCTTTTTCATTTGGTTTTTACGAGCCCAAAAAAGAGGTAAAATTATACTTGTGAGGCATCTTTTTCATAGTTTAGGGAGCACAAAAAAGATTTAAAAGTGAGATAATCAAGGTGTCTTTTTCATGATTTAATGAGCATGAAAAAGAGTTAAAACTTTTCTCGTTTGGAGAGAACACGTGACTTAATAGCATGCATCTATGTTCCAAGTGCATGGAACTGACCTAAGCAAAATGAATGCAAATTGGTATTGGCAAGTGAGGTCCACTCATAGTAGTGGTTCTCTCCATGGGTGATGGTCACAAAACAAAGGAAAAATAATTCAAGTGGTTAGAGGTCAAGTGTGATTGCAATGACAGTAAGCAAGATCAAGGAAAACAACAACACAATGGTAGCCACCAAGACATGAGAATCAAATGCAAATGTGACCATAAAGTAACATAAATAGTGGGAACACCCTCGAGATATGGCCAAAATATAGATGAAGAGAGAAGAATGAGGCTCAACTTCTAGTCATGGCGGGTCTACAAGAGGGTTCCCAGGTCTACAAGAAATTGTAGCACGAGCACTAGCTGGAAATCAAGGTGCTAAATAGGGCACCCATGAAGGGTAGGCACTACCATTCAAGTTACGATGTGCAAAAATGGAATGAATTATGTCACAAACTGATGGGATTGAACCTAAGGTATTGTGACAACAAAGAGGACGGTTAATAATGCAAAATGATATTGCAGGGAAAAACCTATCCCTATAAGTTAGTTTGAGACACGTACCTCAAGTTCAGTGGATGTCATCTTAATCCCCAAAAAATGTGACCATAGTCATATTATCAAGGAAAAACTAGATCCCTATGTCAAAATTCCATGGATTAAAACTTGTAAAAATAACAAAAATGCCCCAAAAATGAAAAATCTAGAATCAATGCACTTAATGTGTAGTGTGAAAAAGGATTTTATTGACCCCAAAGTGGTAAAAAAACCTCTTTATGGTGAAAAAAAACTCATTTTCACATTTAACTTTGGTAAAACTGGAGATCTTGAGCATAAAACCATCCTTCCATCTAAATCTTCTAGAGCAGATTGTGGGAGATTCAACCAACGAAATTTCGAACCATCAATTCTAAGTAATTCTGGAGTCCCTTACCTCTCATTTCATGGGTTTTTTCTTGCATTTCAATGGCTAAATTTTTTGTCAGAGAGCCTGCATCTAGGTGGTGTCCATGGTGGCTAGTTGTTAGTGGGATTAATGGTGACTGCTCATGAGTTGGCCTAAGACTAGTCACTTTGGTGCTAACAACTTAATCGCGACCACCCTTGAAAATCTTAAATATATGAAATTTTTGCAAGGATTTTCCAAGTTTGCTAATGGGGTTTTGTGTGTGCATTTTGTAGGACCTTCGATCAAAATGATTGAGTTGAAGGAATGTGATCATGAGGCTAGCAACTTGTTAGCAATGGGGGACCAATAGACATTGGCAACACTACTAGACTGTGAACTATTGAAATTCTTTCGATGTTCAAACATGTTGTCTCAACCCCACTTATTGGATATGTTAGTTCTGTATTGACAACCTGACCAACAATGCTTCAACATAGAGGGGAAGTTATTAACTATTGAGGTAGAATATATCTACTTCATTGCAGGATTATCACGTCATGGACCACCAGTGAGACTAACAGGAGGCCCTAGTGGGCCAGACCGTTCTATCATGGATTATATCAAAGGGTATCATTGCCCGGGGGATAGAAGGACAATGTTGTTTACCATTACTCAAGTGGAAAGCTCAACAATTCCACATCTAGTTGCAAAAGGTCATATTCAATATACCTTGGTTTTCTTAGAGCCAACAATATTCGATAGGTGTTCTGGGTTGTTGTGTAACACGCCTGTTTCCCCGAGCTTGTGATTAATCATGTTTAATGATTTCCATGCCATGGTATGCAAACAATGTAAATGTGTTATTGTTAAATTGTAAATGCCAACAACTGACTATGGGGTGAAGGCTTAAACGCACTATCCATGATACCACTAGAGAAAAAGAGTGAGAGAACATGTGTAACAACCCTAATTAATTTTTTAATTATCACAAATAATAAATATTAGTTTAATGAATTGTTAAAATAGATTTGATGAAGACTTTATTATAATATATTTGTTATTGGTAGTTGAACCAATTTATGGGAGAGATAAGGTGGTTGAGTGATTAATGAGGGGAAGGCGGTTGGATAAGGTGGGGGAAGGAAGATAAGGCAAGGGAGAGGACTCAGGAAGGGGGATCTTTTTTTGGTTGAGTGATATTTTTAATTTATGAAAGGGTGAGAAATTTGGAGAGGGGGAAGGAGAAGGGAGGAAACAGTTTGGGCTGCATCTATTTTACCTACAGCTTGCTTGAGGACTCTCATAGGGGCACGTGTTGTTGAGAATTTTTGGTTTCGGGGGCTAGGAAACCGTAAGGAATACTGGGGCTAGGGAGTCGGAGAGGTTGTTCATAGTTGGCTGGGAGGTTAATCAGTTTGGGCATGATTCATCAGCATGAGGTTGAGCTTCATTTAAGCATCAGATCAGGTTGAGCTTCATTTCAACATCATATTGAGGTAAATACATTTCATTATCATTATGTTCATTATTATATTGCTGTTCAGTATGTTCATTATGTTGTTTTTCATCATAATACTGTTGTTGTTGTTCATCATTATACTGTGGTTGTTGTTCATCATTATACTGTTAAAACTGTCAATTATTATGCTGGTAAATAAAGAAGTAAATAAGATAGAGTTTTTGCATTTATATTTATGTTTTATGAGGCTCTGTATGCACATGCCTTACACATGGTATCAGAGCCAAGTTTCAAAAACTTGGACTAGGGCCTACCCACCTACCCACCTGTAAGAATGAAGGTTTAGGAATGTTCTTACGCGTTACTCACCCGTCCGCCACTAGCAACAACCCATAAATTTAAACAACCCTTAAATAGTTATATTGAAACCCTTTACAACAAATTAGAAATGCAGCCTTGAAACCCTATAACCACAACTAGTGAATAACCAAAAATAACAATGAAATGTTTATGAACATTTCATGAAGTGTTCACCTGTACAAGTGAAATCCTTGAAAGGAGATTTATAAACAGAAATAATTAGTCATGTATATAAATAATATATATATATATATATATATATATGGAAAATATAGAAGA
>JASDQU010242263.1:52929-66482 GCA_032191745.1 Picea mariana
AAAAAACACTTTCTCTTATATTGTCTAGCATGTACCCAGATTAGATATCATTTCCAAAATATTTGTCACACTACCACCTTCCTAACCTCTTAACTCAACAAAACTATGGTGATATTGGAAAGATTCTCTTAATGTTTTTCGAGCACAGAAACAAAATTATGAAGAATTGCAAGTAATCACTTACCCTCTTAAGGTCCGATAGACCAATTCAGTCTTAGTGGATGTTAACCATCTGATTTGGATTTTATGAGCAGAACGAAACGAATATATATTGTTAAAATATGCTTAACATAGAATAACAGAGATACAATAAAATTGGCTTTCTATTTAATAAGGAAATAAGCTGAAATTGTAAAATGCAGTGGAAAACAAGCTTGATGGAATGGTGGCATCTTATCCTTGAGAAGAGATGTGATGGTTGTGCTCATTGGCAAGAAGATGATTACAATGAGGCTCTGAAGGTCTTTTTACAATAAATATGAATGTCAAAAACCCTAGACATCCAAAAATCTAACCCTAGGAGATGAAGCGCCAAAAGTCATGTGGGCCCTGTTTAGGTAAGTTAGTACATCAACTTCACGGGGTCGTAAATTTTGGATACGATCCTCGTTTTAGGCGCACGATAGCCCATTGGAAAGGTATTGTCAAGGAGATTCATTTTAGGGGCTCAATTAGAGCCATTGACTAGATTGAGAAGTTCAATATCGAAAAACCTTCATTTAGGCCCTCAAAATGGCCCCGGAAGTTAAAAACTGCTAAAAATAGTAAATTGCCAGAAAACTATTTTGATCTAGTTGGAAAAGGTGGGTGGCCACAGATATCCACTTGGATCAATCCTCCCTCCTTTGGAAGAAATTGTCTCCATTGCATTGATTTCCCCCATCAGATGAGGAAATTTCTGTTGAATTTGACCACGAGTGAGCCACTTGCCTTGGTGCAGGAGTTGCCCTGCTTTGACTACTCGATAAAGTTGGATACTTTGTTGTCAAGTGCCCTTGATCTGTGTGCCCACAATTTGATCATTGGATGTCTGTTGCATGCAGTTAGGGTTGAGATTTATTGGTGTCAACTGCTCTGATATCTCTAAGGTGTCCAATAATGGTGGGAAATATGGTCGAAGGAGAGCCACATTGAAGACTGGGTGCAGGCCCAGGAAAGGGGGAATGTTGAGCTCAAAAGCATTGTCACCCATAGCCTTAGTGATGGTGTACGACCCATAATGGAGTGGGATAAGCTTCTGATGGGGCCTTGTAAGGAATTATTTCTGCAAGTGCAACCAAACTTTCTCTCCCACCTGAAACTTATGTGGCACCTGATGTTGATCATGGCGTTGCTTGTACTTGGAATTAGACTTCTATGAATATCCTGAACCTATTGGCAGATGTGTTGGATCTGCTCAATGAACCAGGTGGCTTTGTCAGCTTCTGGTGGATTACGGGACGAGCTTGCCAAGGTGGTCACCAAGGGTAGTGCAACATCCATGGGGCCCAATGGTTGGAATCCCAACCCCACCTGAAAGGGGATGTGGCTAGTTGAGCTATGCAAGGCTCGATTGTAGTTATGTTGGACACAGAAAAAACTCTCATCCCATGTGCGGAAGTATTTTGAAATGTACATTTACAGGATATGTACAATCATCCGATGAACGACCTTAGTTTGGCCATGTTTCTGGGGTTGGAAGGCAATGGATTTGGTGAGCTTGGTATCCAGCAGTGACCAGAGGCTCGACTAGAATGTGATGAGGAACCGACTATCACGGTCTAAGATAATGGTTTGTGGGATCCCAAAATTTACCCATACTTGTTCAAAGAAAATCTTAGTAGTGGCTTATGTTGTGATGTTCTTCTTGCATGCAGCTAGAATTTTCATCTTGGAAAAGAGATCAACAACCAAAAAAATGCAGTCATTTCCCCTCTTGGTGGATGGGAGGTCGGACATGTATTCCACTGAGATGGATTCCCATGGCCTCCCAGGAGTAGGCAGAGGGGTGTACAAGCCCTGTTTCTTAGTGTTCGGTTTGGAAATAGTGCAGGCGGTGTAGGACTTGATATACTTGCAGACATCCTCTCGAAGTTTCAACCAGTAGAAATGTTTTTGCAGCACTACCACTATCTTTTCGACGCCAAAGTGTCATGCCACCCGACTGTAGTGAGATTCCCAAATCAGCTTCACGCGCTCGCTTGATGGAACACAGAGATGGCCCAGATGTCACAAAAAATCGTCTTGAAGATGGAAATTAGCTACCACTGATTTGGCGCCCAACATTTGGTAGGTGGTGGAGAAGTCTGGGTTTGTCTCGTAGAGGTGGGTCCATCCAGAGGTCTCATGGCCGCAAGAGTCTAGCACCATGGTGAGTGTCCCGACCAACAACTCGGTTGATACTTCTTGTTTTATACTTGATGTTGAGGTGGAACTGCTATAAGTATGTGGACCACTTCTGATGGTGGTCATTCTTGAATTTTCCTTGGGTCTGCATGAACTGTAGTGGCTTGTGATCAGTGTGGATGATTGTCTCCTTCCCAAGAATGTAATGTCTCCACTGGTGGAAGGATTTCACAATGGAGTACATTTCTTTGTCGTAAGTAGGGTACTTACAGACAACATTTGATAGTGTCTCACTATGATATTCCACGGGGTGGCCATGTTGAGTGAGAATGACACCCACAGCATAGTCTGAAGCATCTATCTCGATCTCAAAGGGATGTTGCAAGTCCAGTAATGAAAGTACTGGGGATGAGCACAAACTCTTCTTCAATTCATGAAAGGCTTGTTGTTGGGATAGGCCCCACACAAATATTTCCTTATTGCCACCCTTGGTTACTTGGCTAAGGACCCATGCGATATGAGAGAATCCCAACAGGAACCTGTGATAGAAATTGGTGAGGCCCAAGAAGCTCTAAATTTAAGTGAGTGTGGTTGGGGCTAGCCAGTCACATATGACCTGTATCTTGGCTAGATCCACATGCACACCATGTTGATCAAGGATGTAGCCTAAGTAATGGACCCTGGCCATGCCGAAGGAGCCTTTTTTCAAGTTTGCATATGGTTTGTACTGCTTCAGGGTGTGCAGAACCTATTGAATATGCTACAAGTGTTCCGCCCAAGACTGTTGTAGATGAAGATGTCATCCAGATACACCACTACAAAAGCATTGGTGAAAGGTTGTAGGATATCGTCCATCATCCTCATAAACATTGTTGGAGCATTTGTCAAACCAAAGGGCATAACCAGCCATTCAAAATACCTTCTTTTGACTTGAAGGAGGTCTTCCATACATCTGTATGTTCTATTGGGACTTGGTGCTAGCCAGACTTCAGATCAATCTTACTGAAGTATTTTTTCCCCATGAGTTGATCAAGGAGGTCGTCGATTCGGGGAATCTGGTACCAGTTTCGGATTGTGATTTTATTCAGGGCCTGGTAATCAATGCAAAGTCGTCAGGTCCCATCTTTCTTCTGCACCAGCACGATTGGGCTCCCACAAGGCGATCAGCTGGGACATATTTTCCCCTTGTGGATCAGTTCTTGGATTTGCTCTTGATCTCCTAATTTTCTAACGGAGAGCGTTGGTAGAATAGCGCATTGGGTAGCAGTGCATCTGGGGTCAGATCAATGGGATGCTTGACCTGGCAGTGCAAAGGTACCCCGACAGGAGAGGAGAAGATATCTGAGTATTCTTCCACAACCCTATCCACTTACTTATGTTGTGTGGAGAGATCAGCCGCGGAGGCCCTGGATATGGATGCAATCTTTCGCTCACTCTGAGAGCGAATCACAAAGAAGACAAATTTCTCGATCTAAGAGATGACCTTCCTGCATTGCTTGGAAGAGATCAAGGAAATAACATTAGGAGGGACTGCCTCGGGTATCCTGTACAATTTCCTTTTCAAAGTAATAATAACACTACAAGGCCTACACTCATATACAGCATGATGTTTCCATAAATAAGGTTGTCCCAAAAGAACATTACAAACTTCGATAAAAGAAACATCACACAATACCTCATCTTTGAAGGGCTTGATGTCGTATGACAGTCAGTATTGTTGGATGACACAAAGATTGCTTCTTTGGTGGAGCCATTCAATGGTGTAGGGTTGTGGGTGCGGTGTTGTCAGCAGGTCTAGCAACTTGACGACCTCTACTGAGATGAGGTTCTTCTGGCTACCACTATCAATGATGAAGTGCAGCAGGGTGCCTTTTACCCACATCTATGAATGGAAGAGGTGCTCACCTTCTTCTAGCTCGTCTGGTTCACCAGGTTGGAGCTTGGTGGTAGCAATAGTGGAACTAGGTTCCGCATCAATGATCCGTTTTCCCATTTCTGGTTTTGACTCAGAGTCAGAACCCGCATATGATTCAAAGGATTTCACTTCAGCCACCAGTGACTGCATTGAGTGGAAGTCAACAATGTTATGCCAAGGCATCTTATGGAAGTCGAACCACTTCCCGATATCTTTCTTTGTCTTTTTGGTGTCCTTATTTGCTTGCGGCTTGGATTGGTTGTCCTAATATTGTTCATCTTTGCTCTGTCCTTTTTTCTTTGTTTTGGGGCCTCCCCTTCTTGGATTTTGCTAAGAGGGGTTCCTAGACCCAAATTCTCGCGTCTTTTGTTTGATCTTCTGCTCAATTTTGACGGCATATCGATAGGCCACGCCCAAGGACGAGATGTCCAGAAATTCCATTTCGGTCTGGATGTATCTATGCAAAGCACCGCGATACCTGAGCACCATATGTCGCTCCAAATATTTGATACCCATCTTGGTGCGCAAGGTATGGAATATATTTGTGAACTCTGGCACTACTTGGTCTCTTTAGTATACAAGTTGTCATAACTTCTGACAGGGTAGTATTGTTCCTTAATAGCATCCCTGAAGGATTCTCAGGTGGTCGTGACTACAAATAATGAGGGTTCCTCTGTTTCTTTTTACTCACAGAAATTTTCCCACCAATCTTTGACATGGGGAACAACTTTGAGGAGTGCAAAAGTAATCTTTTCTCTATTCAAAAAGTTATGGACAGAAAATACCCTTCTAGTAGATTCAACCACTTGTCTATAGCATTTGTGTCTATCTGACCTTCAAATATAGGAATATCGAAGTTGATTTGTACNTCGGGTATCCTGTACAATTTCCTTTTCAAAGTAATAATAACACTACAAGGCCTACACTCATATACAACATGATGTTTCCATAAATAAGGTTGGCCCAAAAGAACATTACAAACTTCGATAAAAGAAACATCACACAATACCTCATCTTTGAAGGGCTTGATGTCGTATGACAGTCGGTATTGTTGGATGACACAAAGATTGCTTCTTTGGTGGAGCCATTCAATGGTGTAGGGTTGTGGGTGCGGTGTTGTCGGCAGGTCTAGCAACTTGACGACCTCTACTGAGATGAGGTTCTTCTGGCTACCACTATCAATGATGAAGTGAAGTAGGGTGCCTTTTACCCACATCTGTGAATGGAAGAGGCGCTCACCTTCTTCTGGCTCATCTGGTTCACCATGTTGGAGCTTGGTGGTAGCAACAGTGGAACTGGGTTCCGCATCAATGATCCATTTTCCCATTTCTGGTTCTGACTCAGAGTCAGAACCCGCATATGATTCAAAGGCTTTCACTTCAGCCACCAGTGATTGCATTGAGTGGAAGTCAACAATGTTATGCCAAGGGCTCTTATGGAAGTCGAACCACTTCCCAATATCTTTCTTTGTCTTTTTGGTGTCCTTATTTGCTTGCGGCTTGGATTGGTTGTCCTAATATTGTTCATCTTTGCTCTATCTTTTTTTCTTTGTTTTGGGGCCTCTTCTTCTTGGCTTTTGCTAAGAGGGGTTCCCAGACCCAAATTATCGCATCTTTTGTTTGATCTTCTGCTCAATTTTGACGGCATATCAATAGGCCACGCCCAAGGACGAGATGTCCAGAAATTCCATTTCGGTCTGGATGTATCTATGCAAAGCACCGCGATACCTGAGCACCATATGTCGCTCCAAATATTTGATACCCATCTTGGTGCGCAAGGTATGGAATATATCTGTGAACTCTGGCACTACTTGGTCTCTTTAGTATACAAGTTGTCATAACTTCCGACAGGGTAGTATTGTTCCTTAATAACATCCCTGAAGGATTCTCAGGTGGTCGTGACTACAAATAATGAGGGTTCCTCTGTTTTTTTTTACTCACAGAAATTTTCCCACCAATCTTTGACATGGGGAACAACTTTGAGGAGTGCAAAAGTAATCTTTTCTCTATTCAAAAAGTTATGGACAGAAAATACCCTTCTAGTAGATTCAAACACTTGTCTATAGCATTTGTGTCTATCTGACCTTCAAATATAGGAATATCGAAGTTGATTTGTACCTTGAAGGGGGCAGTGCCTCCGCTCGAGGAAGATGTGTCGTCTGTTGGTAGCCGTCGAAGGATTTTCACAAAACTATCCATCATCTCATTCCTATGTTGCGTGAAGGATTCCTCAAGCAACATTTTGAAAGGATCTCTTGTCTCGTCATCTTTGTTTTCTCCTGCCATGAGAGGTCGCTTGGGCGTGCAAGGGATTTTTTCCTCAAGAGAAACAAGCTTGAGACCCAATTCTTTGTACCCTGACCTCGTTGGGGACATGCATTAAGACGACAAGGAGCAGACCGCTCTGATACCACTAATCCAAATTTTATGAGCTGAATGAAATGAATACAGATTATTAAAATATGCTTAACACAGAATAACAAAGATACAGTAAAACTGGTTTTCTATTCAATAAGGAAATAAGCTGAAACTATAAAATGCAACGAAAAAGAAGCTTGCTGGAATGGTGGCGGCTTATCTCTGAGAAGAGATGTGACGACTGGGCTCATTCGCAAGAAGATGATTACAATGATGCTCTTAAGGCATTTTTACAATAAAAAGGAATGTCAAAAACCCTAGACATCCAAAAACCTAACCCTAGGAGATGAATTGTCAAAAGTCATGTGGGCCCCGTTTGGGTAAGTTAGTACATCAACTTCTTGGGGTCGTAACTTTTGCATACAATTTTCGTTTTAGGCACACGATAGCCCGTTGGAAAGGTATTGTCGAGGAGATTCATTTTGGGGGCTCAATCAGAGATTTCGGCTATTATTGAGAAGCTCAATCCCGAAAAATATTTATTTAGGCCCTCAAAATGGCCCCAAAAGTTAAAAACTGCTAAAAATAGTAAATTGCCAAAATTGCCAGAAAACTGTTTTGAGTGAGTTGGAAAAGGTGGGTGGCCACCAATATCCACCTAGATCATCATCATCGTCGTCGTCAATTTAATTTTAATGTATACATACTTTATCTTCTTTATATTTGAACTCGTGACTTTTTAAGAGAAAAAATATGTTCTTAACCATTAGGTTTACTCATATCCAATAGTTGTTGAAAAATAAAACACTTCACAATTAATTTGATAGTTGTTCAAAAGAAAACACTACTTCTAACACTCTAGTGATCCACTTCATTTAAAAATTATCACATAAATAGATAGCTTAATCCTAATAAATTCAAACATTACAAAGGTCTAGTTATTAATAAAACATTTTTAATTTTTAATTTTACAGTTAACTTAAATTTCATAATAACAAGAATAAAAATTTAATTTTAATGTATACATACTTTATCTCTTTTAGATTTGAACTCTTAATTTTTTTAAGAAAAAACATATGTTCTTAACCATTAAATTTACTATTTTCATCTAATAGTTGTTAAAAAATAAAATACTTCACAATTAATTTGATAATTGTTAAAAAGAAAACACTACTTCTAACACTCTAAGTCTAGTGATTCACTTCATTTAAAAATTAAAATAATCAGATAAATAAATAGATAAGCATATATATGGTACTGAGATTTTAACATTTTTTCCTTATTATGGCTGGCAGTTCCTTTTCATTGCTTTCCTTATTATGGCTGGCAGTTCCTTTTCATAAGCATAAATGGCTACCAATAACTGGTATTAAATGTAGCACGGAGTTATGTACACATTGTTAAATTTAAATTACTTCTAAATTGAGTGGTGTATACAATATAGTGTTGTGAAAAATCACAACTTTTCTAGACTAATTTTTCATAAAAAAATAATTAGTTCATAAATTAATCAKTATTTTTTGGTTTAGTTTYGGAATACTTTTTATAATAATAATTAATTTATAAATAAAAAATAATTAATTTATAAATCAATTACGTTAATAAACAATGTAATGTTTTTAAAAATAATTAATTCGTAAATCAAGCACTTTACTAAACAATGTAGTGTTGTGAAAAATCACTAATAATTTTATTTTTTTATAAAATGATTAATTTATAAATAAAAAATAATTAATTTATAAATCAATTACGTTAATAAACAATGTAATGCTTTTAAAAATAATTAATTCTTAAATCAATCACTTTACTAAAACAATGTAATGTTGTAAAAAAAAACACTAATAATTTTATTTTTTTATAAAATGATTAATTTATATAATTTCATTAACCCTAATTATAATGAAAATGATTAATTTATGAATATCAATTTCATTATTTTTATAAAGTTGAATTATTATAAATAAGTTTTTATAAACTTTGTATTATTATCTTTAAATAGGTGTATATTTAATATATTAATAATATTTTTTTCCTATAAAATAATGTGAGAAGAGATTGAGGAGATGGATACTCAACCTTTAGTTTGTATAATATTTTGTCTACCTTACCTTTTCATTATTTTCTAGCATATTCACCATGCTTGAGTTAGAAGCATATTACCTATCTAGTGGTTRTTCTAATTTTTTTCTCTTTCTTTTGGTTGTTTTCTACTTACACCTCATATTTAAGAATAATAATTCCTATCATGTAGCTTTTGTAATGTCCAACCCTTCCTCTTACCATTTCCAACACAATTACCCTTCCTCTTACCATTTCCAACACAATTGGCATCCCATCTTCTTTATATTCATTGTTTTATTTTATGTGAGAATTTAATGTTKTCATGCTAAGATGTGTTTGAACTAAGTTAATATACATAAAAAGGATTAAAGTTTAAATATGCATATATACCATTATAYAAATGGAAAAATCACCAAAGTGGTTCTAAAAAACCTTCTTAGAAGAAGGGTGTTCATATTCAATCTGTCATTAGAATGCCAAAATACCAATTATTCTAAAGACAAAATCCAATTCTGAAAAACAATAATGTAGTAATACAAAATGGAATCAATMTATGCATTGGTCCATGTTGTAAAAGGGAACTTTCAATTCTTTCATTTCACTAGAGGTGTATAAAATGAAAGTTTTGAGGATAGCTTTAACCTAACTATATCCAGTAGTGCAAGAATAGGCACCTATAAGGACTAGGGTTTCTACAATATAATTTCATTTTGAGTCATAAGTCAAACTCTAAAATTTAGAGAGGAATTTAATGGTCTTATCCATAAAAATATTTAAGTGGTGATCTTGAACATGTCAAAATACTTTAACCCAATCAATAATGAATTCAAATCTCCATGCACATAAACGACTCCTCTAAATAAGGAATATCTAAAGCCTAAAATTTAGTAATGTGATCTGCAATTGGTAACATGAGTTTCACACCCCAATGGTTAGAAGTAGTCTTATAATGGACTAGAAAAATATAACTAGTATAACTAGGATTAGATTTAGCCTTGTCAAAATGTAAATCCCAAACATCAAAATTATTCTTCTTCTTTATGTAGTTTAATAGAAATAATATCAACTTTGGATAGGACAAAATATGTGTCATTAACAATGTCCTAAAACGACGTGTGATTAATTAGGTCGGTGCGTTTCTCTACATGCTTCTCATTGAATGGATCACACCTAATATTCACCACTGAATATTTTGGTGTGATCTAGGTTCTAACCTCGCGATGATCTTCTACACATAGAGATATTTTCAACAACACAAAGATCACCTCGATTAGAGTTCATATGAGGAAGCTATGTCTCCCTCAAGTTGACCTATCTCATTGACCACCATGGTATGGAGTGGATGCCATGTTAGATTCCATTACTCACACGTGTGGAACTAGTCATGTGTGTAATTTCAAGAAGATTCTAGAGGGTCTAGAACCCTAACCCTAATCAAGAGTTRAGGCTTGCAAAAACCTTAAACCTAACCATCGATGAATATCAGGACATTGTTAAAAATTGGGTTGCTGGGAAAGGAAGGGTTTCCATTTGTTTTGTATTGATTATTGTTCCATAGTTGAGTAGAGAAAGGGAATTGGTTGTTGGAGTACAACAGAGGAAGTAGAAGACTTTGTAGTAGTCATACAATCCATAGTATTCATGGAAACTCCATAGTGTGTTTGCTTTCTTTGTAGTTCATTTCATAACTGATAAGAAGAGAGCGAGGCATAGTCCTCATCTTTTGGTTGGGTTTTATTATATTGGGTTTCCTAGGGTACATCTTGTCTTCATTGTGGATGGTGTATTATTTTCTCTACCTTATGTCAATTCAATATTAGTTTATTTTAATCTTTCATGTGCTAAGATAGTAATATTAAATCTTAATATTAAGTTAAATACATCATAACAAGAGTTTGTGTAAACTTGTAAGTTATGTAGTGATGAAGTGTTTCAGTCGAGTATCCACAGCAATTTACAGATCAAGTTGGAATGTCATGCCATACTTATTAATATGTAACATACTAGCCTAATTTAATAACCATTACGACTTTAACTAAACATATTATCACTTTTTGGAGAATTTGAACCATAATGGGGAGAATATCACCCTCGACCAACTAGTCAAACTCACTATAAATACCACTTATTAATAATATTTGTAATACAATTAATTATTATTATTATTAACATTTATTTGGTATTTAATTAGGATTCAATATTATGTTGAGAAGATAGTTATTTTTTCTTTTAATAAATATGTTTCTATAAACATATTTTGAGATGTATTTTTTAATATTGAATGAAACATTTTATTAAACATTTCAAAGATTATTTCCATGGTCTCTATAATATTCATATTAGCGAAAAATGAAAATTTCAAAAATAAAACATAGATTCAAAATAGGGTATAGTTGTTACATTCATTTATTTTGAGAGGTACTCCTTTCTTTACCAATCTAAACTAATTAGATAATGGGAAATAAATCATATTTTCTATTTTAATTTTCTATTTAACTTATTATTAATCAATCAAATCCAATCACAAATAAATAAATTAAATAATTACAATTTAATTAAAATAATTAATAAAATTAATCGCTATACTTTTTTTTAATTTCATTTTTATTTAATTTATTTATTTTCTATTAATCAATTTAATCAAATTTCCATTACGTTTTAAACACCTTATACATCATAAATCATTGAACTAAGTATCTATGTATCCTTATTTCTCCCTTGTAGTTTTATAACTTTTCGCCTAAAAATTAAAATACTCCAAACTTGCAAAGTACGTTAAGCATGGAAACCCTTTGCATTGATAACATCATGTATTAAGTTTTGATCAAATAAAATATATGTAAAACGCCTCGACAAAATCAATGATACTTAAAACGGTGTTTTTGGCGTGGTTATTAGCTAAGTATAAATGATGCAGGAATTCCCTCTTAACCATGTCATAAACAGTGTCGTACACGGTAAAAAAGCAAGGAAGAAATAATAATTTTGTCTTTTCCCGTTTTTTTGAGTTGTGAAATATATCTAGTGCTAACAATATGATGATAATGACAATGATGATTAATGTCCATTTAGATCGAATTGATCTATTGGACTTTAAGAGGGTAAGGGGTTACTTGCAATTCTTTAAAATTTTATGTATGTGCTTAAAAAACATTAAGAAAAATTTTCCAAGATCACCATAGTTTTGTTGATATAAAAAGTTAGGAAGGTTGGTAGTGTGACAAATATTTTGAAATTGAGATCTAATCTCGGTATAGGCTAAACAATCTAAAAGAAAATGTTTTTCATCTTCAACCTTCTTAGTTTCACAAAGGTGACACTCTTTCATCACATGGCATTTTAGGAATTGACCAACGCCTAGTTTCATTATGGAGTTCGTGAGAATTTGTTCTTCTCTTAGCTCCAAGGCTTATTTCTTTCTTTACACTTGTCAAAACAGAGAGATAATTTTGATCTTCTAGATTAGGATTGATTACATCCTTATAATACCTTCATTTTATTTTTTCCTTTAACTCTTTATCACACCACATTTTCTCCTTAAATTTTGATTTAATGATATTTTTATTAGTATCCTTATTCTGCAAAATGGTGTCTTCCATGATTCCCCAATAGCTTAGCCAAGATTGGGCATCTTTATGCCATCCTCGCTTGAGTCGAGGGTGGTTATGACTGGATTTTGAAGCAATTTTAGGAAGCCTCTTGTTCTCCATGTTGTTTAACTTGTTCTTATACATTAGGTATCTAGTGATAGTCGTGCTCTCAATGGGGGAAAGGCTTGTCTCTAAGAGTAGGATGGGATATGACGTATTTCCTTTAATTTTGATATTATAGGTTATAAAAGTCTTTTGGATTTGCTCTATCTTTCTCCGGGATTCACGAAAGATATTGCATCCCCAGACTTCGCATCCATAAAGAATAGCAGGCGTAATGTAATACCCTTGTTTCCCCCAATTTGTAAATATAACTATAACTGCCCAAGAGACTATGGTTGACTAGATATGTGTGAATGTTTGATTCGATGAACCTTTGTATAAAAGGTCAATGTATGTATTTTCTATTATTAATATAAAATGGATAAGTGTTGCATAACTGCTGAAAGGGGGGTTTCCAAGATAGACCATGGATGTTATGAGAGAGACGGTGAGGGGGACTAGAAATGGTTGAGATGACCCCCCACCAAACCAGTACCTTACTGTAATTAATGGATCTGACCCAGAAATGAATTACCACTCAAAGTGGTAGCTAGAAGAGTCCTCCTCAAGGGTTAATGATGAGATGGGGCAGAGTACCCATCTGCGAGACTTCCAAACCTGACCACGAGCTAGGGATTCAGACCCACGCAACCTTGCTGAGGAAGGAAAGAAAGAGGTAATTCGTGGGCAGAGGAAGGAAAGTGAAAAAACAGATCTACAAAGAGAGCAGAGTCGAAAGAGCAATCTCAAGAAGAGAAAAAGAGTGGTTACAACTCTCTGGTTCGAGAAAGAACTGAGAAATAAGCTCATTTTGGGTGCACGAAGTGGCTGGCATGGTTTTCGTTACAACCTGATAAATGAGGATGATGAGTGACTGTGGAAGTACTCGTGCAGACCTCCTTGCTTGGTATAGAGAAAACTTGTTTCCAAAGTGTTGTGGGAGGAGAAGAGTAACCTTCGTCCCTGACTGTCGTTGAGCAAGAAGAGAGAGTCTCTCTCAGAGCATCATGGTCTAGCTCGAAGGTGGCCAACGATAAATCTGTCAGGAGTGCTTGTGCCTATGGTTGGTTGGAAACATGCACCCCTTTCAATAGTCGCTTCATGAAATCTAGTTTTCTAATAAGTATTTTCATACTCTGTGTGTTGAAATGGAAATGGTGATTGAATACACATTTATATTTCTATGAATGATTTATGTATTGA
>JASDQU010242264.1:20550-42442 GCA_032191745.1 Picea mariana
GTCTTTTATAAAATGAATAGTCTTGTTGAATGGATTGGATGCATATGGAAATTACTATTGAGATGATAGTTATTGATATTAGTACATGAACGAGACTTGTATGTACTAGCTACACATGCATTTCTTGCACATGTACACTAGTATGTATGATTTTCTTGGCTTACTTACTAATAATGTCGGTTATTTGTTAGGAATGTGTGAACCATGTTTCTTTTCCCTTGTATCATAAAATACTTTAACTTCGAGACGAAGTTTCCTAAAGGGTGGATGTATGTAACAACCCTAGTTAAATAGTTGCTTAAGGTTTATCAAGTATAGTTAATTAAATAATTGACTGTCCTAATGTGTATTAGTTAAATAATTATTATTTATTAATAATATTATTTATTTATTTATTTATTGTTTAATATATGTTGATTAATTAATTAAATGATTAATTAACACATTTAATGTTTGGGTAACGAATTAAAGGCTTAATAACTTTTAATTTATTATTAGAAAACTTTACGTATGAAGGGATAAGGCATTGAATGGAGGGATAAGGTGGGTGGCAGTAAATGAAGATAGGAGGCGGTAAATGGGGGGAGGATATGACGGGGCAGAGGGGGATTGAGGACTGTGTTTTCTAGTTTGTATTTTCTGGTTTGGAGTTTGGGTGGACTGCTACAGGGGTGCATCGGTCGCTGGGAGTTTTGGGCTCGGGGGCTAGGAATCCTCACGAAATCCTAGAGCTAGGGAGCCAGATAGGCTTTGTTCCTAGCTGGCAGGGAGGAAGGATTCGGTTTTGGGCAGAGTTTGGGCAGAGCAGCGGTGAGGATAGGTGGAGATTGGAGAAATAGCATCAGACAGAGGTATGTATTTTCATGAATATGTTGTGTTATGTGGTTGTTACATAAATTTATTTTCATGTTGTTCATAAATAAAATTTATGCTGAATAATAAACAATTATAAGATGATGATTAAATTGTATAGGATATAATTTCTTTATTCTTTATTTTATCTTGTGTTTTATAAGTCTCTGTGGGGACAGAGACGTTACATACAATCACCCAAAGTGTAGGTCATTTTAGGTTCCCTATACAATCTATAGGTTCTTCCTTCAAAATGTAAATAAGGCTCGATAAACTTTATAATTCATCAAAAATATAGTTCCTTATTTGAATGGACCATGAAAGTAAACTAAACCAAATGATTCTAGGATCCTAGATATTCATAAATACATGTACTTTCAATGAAAAATACAAAATTATGGAATTTACATGTCACTTGTTTAAATAAATCGTAATGGTATGCCATCTTCAATTATTTGTTCATGATCGACTTTGGACATTTTCCATTTTCTAACTTTTTTTTTTCTTGATTGAACTTCTATTAACTTTATGCGCGCTGCACATACCAAATGACTATATTGACAACTTATGAAATCCGACTGATAGTCTTGAAAGTGAACATGAGTATCAGCTTGATGGGTTTCTTGAAAAAATAGCCTTTCAATACGATGGATCATATTTCATATATAAAATCGTTATCATCAAAATCTTCTAATAACCTCATATTTTTTTCTGTGCATCGCATCAAATAATATTTCACGTTTTCAATGTTGTCTATAGGTGCAACCATGACAAATACATCTCCTGCAAATAATTTCATATGTTCCAACAAGTAGTTCGTGTTAGATTATCACACATGCACATGCCATTAAACTTGAATATACTATATATATAAATTTTATATATCCAACCTACAAGTACATCTACAAGTTTAAATATTTAAACATAAAAATTACCATCTCTAACACGATCAGAAACTCTATCACCATCAATTGACACTATAGTTTCATTTGATTCCATATCCTCTGAGATTGCAAGTGACAATTTCCCTTTTATATTAAGTTCGGTATGTCTCCAAGATTTAACATATTCCACATTTTTGCTTTCGCAAATCTCTATGGATTTTGTGTCCTCTATGCAAACTGAACAAAAACAAGATTCATTTCTTCTATCAAATGCAAACACATTTTGATAGCGTTTTGTTTTAACTGAATGCACTTTTTGTGTCCCATGTATTGTACCATCTTCATATGGGATTGATCTATTTACATATTGGATTCCAACATACCAAAAAACACTGCATAAGACAAGAAATTGTTAACTTGAAATCTATCAAGAAAATGATTAAATATCATATAAATTTGAACACACGAATAAAAATATATTGTGTACATATGTAACATGTTTATATACACACCTGCGCACATCTCTTGAAGGATTATTTTCAGGGCTTAGCACCAGTTTGCACCAGTCAATAAATTGATGAGAGGATTCAAATCAATTGGCATGAGGGTTCATTTGATACCTTCGAAGTGCTCATTTTACACATGCCCCTGCACTATCGTGCTCTCCTTCTCCATGACCAGTCTCAAAAAAATTCCAACAATGTGTAATGTTTGATTTCTTATGAAGAAGACACATCCAATAGAATGATCATGAAGATTTGAACTAACCCGCACATCCATATGACTATATCCAATGTCGATCGAATCTGATCCCGTGTTCTTTCAATGAATCATAAAATTTATCAAAACATTGTTGTACATAATGTGTTTCATCTACTTGATCATCACTTATATAAAAGTGATATTCTTTAATAACATCTTGATTGACATTGGTGTTTTCTATGTTATCAAGACTCCATTAAGAATGTCTATATAGAACATGGACAAATATAGTGATTTGATCAGAATGATAATATTCACTCTGTATTTCTTTTGTGCAACGAATGTGTAATTCTCTGCAAAATCAACTATAAGAAAAATTGTCCCTAGTGGAAACACTTCATGAGATTGTTTGAATTATAGGTCTTTCCATCTAGCTCTATCTAAAATCTTTGTGTATTTATAAATTTCTTCCTCAAACTTCTTCAAAAAATCTATCACATAGATTTTATCTACTTTCAAATCAATCCTTTTGGAAATAACATTTGAAGAATGTGGAGTCGTGTTGTTGATATATTAATTTATCTTCCAGTCGACTTTTATATTAGAAAATGATTGATCATTCATATCAATAGGATACTTTGAGTGAAACAAACTTAGATTTCCACAATGATCACATTTCTTTCCAACAACACATTTGTTTTGGTAAAATAATTCATCACCTTCTCTTTCACATAGAATTTCAGATATAAAAGCACAGAATGTGGAAGGAGGAGGTGAATTAAGCCATAATGTTTTACCAAAATCAAGAAAAGTGTTGTAATATAACTCAAATTCCACATGATAATAACAACAAGAAGTGTCGCGAACAATGATGGGTCTAACAAACCATGTTCTTTGTTGCACAAATGTATTGATGGAAATTTTAACTTCTTTGTGCTCTTGTTGGAACTTATTGAACAATTCTATTTGTGTCATTGGAAATATATGTTTTGGATGTTCTTCATATTGTTTTCATGCTATTCTTCATTACAACACATCCCTTGTATGTGGTGAAACACAAGATTATTCCAACCAACAATTACGAGTTGATTCTATAACATTTTCTATAGGTCTATATTTGTAGGGTTGTCTAGAAATAATTGTCCAACAAACAAGTTCATCATTTGCATCTATTTGCAATAGAAATTTTCTATGTTTGTACAATGTTTTTCTTGAGGTTCCCATCTCTTTTTCCATTTGTTGTTTCAAATGATATTTTATATTTCTAGATGAAACAATTGTTGTTTGGATCACTCTATGTGCAACACTAACACCTTTTTTTCGAGGTTTTCCAAAAGATTTTAATACACTAGTTATATTGTCAAAGACATTTTGTTTCACCTTTGTATCTTTTGTCGGCTTTTGAATACCCAATAATGATGTAGTTTATTTTAACTTTCTTGACTTTATTATATAGAGTAAAATTTATCTTGTGTTGTTCCTTATTCATCTTTGAAAAAAGTATTATACATATTCGTAACACAATATCTTATATAATGATTAACTTATTTCTTCCCAAATTTGTCAGTAACAACATTTTCTAATATTTCATCATCAATGTTGATAGATTCTTCTGCAAATTTCAATTTAAAGTTTATGTTAAAAAACAAAACCCAAACATAAATTCACTAAACTATATATACAAGTGTCCATCTTATATTATCTAGAGATTTATGTACATACCAATAGGTGATTCAACTTCTTCTTCAATTTCGGTTTCAACGACTTCATTGACGTTATGAGGCAAATCTATTTATGTTTTTTAAAAAACATCAAATCTGAATTACAATCAATTATATTTTAAACAATAATTTAAATAAATGATTCTATACTTTTAATCTAGACAATATGTGCACATGCATATACTTGGTTGGAATTCTTCTTGTTGAAAATATCTACTTACATCATCATCATTTCTTTCTTAAATATTTTCACATTCTTGTTTCTTTGTCCAATAATTCTCTTTCCTTTGTTCGTTATGGTGAGTTTCATATTGAGTGCAATCAAGTTTTCTCTTGCACAAAATTTTGTTTCCCATGTGTGTAGTTATCTATAAAACAGTTTTAAAAATCAACATTTCAGAATAGCCTCAGAAAAACTTCATTCTCACAAAAATTATTAAAAGATAATATCAAGAATTTTATGTTGAACAATGCCTTCACCTTGAAAAAATGTTCAACAACACCTTCAATATATAATTCTGTTTTTTCATTCAAAACATCAACCACCTTGTTCAAAACAACGAAAAAAATGATTCAAACTTTTTATTAGGGGCTCCACATATGCAAAACCATGAAACAAGAGTGTGAATAATTATCCTAGAGCTTTGACGGAAAGGCTGGAGGTAATGGAGGTTGCAGCCAAAAATTTGTAATCGAAGGTCGCACCAATGGAGAGAGAGCCACACTTGAGGTGGATTAGACAATTACCACACATAGGAGGGTAGAAATAGCCACAATCTTAGCTTTGACTTGTTTTTTTTTTCAATTGAAAAAATAAAAGGAAGGTTGAGGGAAATGAGGAGGTCACTTTTATGTGGTGAAGAGAGTCACAACCTTGAGCTTCAGCCTTGGCTTGGATTTTATTTTGAATTTTCAATTTGGATGGAAAAGGGAGGTCGTGGTTTCAAAACCCATTCCCCATACTTGTTTAAAAAATAAAATATGAACCTTCATCATTTTATAGAATTTTGAAGAGGGCAAAGGGGTCTTGGACCTAGTGGCCAATGGGGATTCAAATATTCTCCCTCTTACAATCTTTTCAAACATGTCTAAAACTAAAATCATTTGCACCAACATACAAACAAATTTATAACCAGAGTGTAATCCATCCATGGAAACCACTCAATCTAACAATCTTAGATTCAAAACCACTCAATATAACAATCTTAAATTGAAATCAATGTTTAATGATCATGGAAAACAATAAATTATGAACCATGAAAATAACAAGGCCAACAATATTAAGCTTTTATTTTTAAGTAATGAAGGAAGCTATGTATTGATAGTACGTGTTAAATCATGGTGAGAGTTAAGGGAAACATGCTCGAGCTGCAATCTATACTACTACCTTTGACCCATAGACCAAAACCTTTATTCCCCATTTAGAAAATTGGCAAATAGAGCATTTGGAGGAGAAAAGGATATTTTTGTATTTTTGGGAATTTTCTTTATTTTTTATTTTTCTCCCTTTTTCACAATACTACCCTATGTGGGCTCTTCTTCTTTTTTTTAACCCATTTTTTCCTTCTTTTAATTTTTTTTAAAATTTCCTCAAAAATCATGCAAAATCAATCAAGTTGACATTTCCAAAGAAATTTGGGTGAAATAGAGACAAAATACATGGAGCATGGCATTGGAAGACCTTTCCATGATGACATAAATGACATAGTGATCTCTTGTCATCTAGGCCTCTAATTTTTCCCAGAAAGATATTCTTTTAAAAATAGTTTTAATGGTGTGGCTTGCACGGTACTCAAATTTGCAAAGACACATCATCATATGACATCCATTTGAGGAAAAAGAAGTATCATTAGAAATGTCTTGACAAGTACTTCAACAACATGAACTCATAAAGATGACATAAGGCTACTAAATGTTGATTTGAATGATTTGAAATTATGCCATGTAAGTTGCTTAGGCCATGCCCTTGTAACCAATACAGAGATTTGTGAAAACTCTAACTGAGTCATACAATGCTTAAATGAGGAAAATGAGGTGTTGTTTGACAGATATCAAATTCAACTATAGTATGGAGATATACTATTATGATTTAGTACCCATCATAAATATTTTTTAAACCTTGAACCCGTGCCACCAAATTGATGCCCTAAAACTAGTCTCAAACTTGCAAAATCTCATTTTCAACAACTTAGGGTCAAAACCTAGAATATGATATAACATTGGAAAGGCCTAAAAATTACCTACATCAACACTAGACTTGATCTTATCTCTTATGTAGATTTAAAAACAAAAATTGATGAGGAAGTCACAACTATGAAATTTCGTCATCTAGGAGGTGTGCAACTTGTGCCCTTTGTAGACTACGAATACAAACTCATGATTGGGAAAACGAAGGCTCCTTGGAAATCTTAACCCGGGCCCTAAAAGGAATATCCACTACATTTTTTTTTAATTGAATAAAAATCATTTTATATTTTGTGAAAGGTCCAACTCACATGGAACCCACCTAATGATGAGAAAAAGGGGCCAACGTTGAAACTTTTGCAAATTAAATTTGCATCTCATGAAATATGAACTGATCAGCCTTGAAATAGGGAATTTTGATATGGGAATGATTTGGAACTTAAAAATAATCACGGGATGCTCTCCTTTACGACTAAAATAATATGCTCCCAAAAGAATCCAAACAAGGACGGATTGAGCCTAATTGTATGCAAACAAGATATTGTTGGGCATTTTGGCCTTAATGGATACCATGAAGGTGTCTCATGGTTGATGGTAGGTTATGGAATACCATAACTCTAAAATCCATTTATCCCTACTAACCCCAACTTTATAAGTGGGCCTTGACCAAACTGAAACTTTGAATTTTTAACTTTCTTAGACTCGTACCAAGAGACTTAAAATTGATTACTAATACTCTTATAGTGCTTGATAAGTCATTATGTACTAGATTAATTAGTGAATGTGACCCCCTGATACTCTTTAATGGGGAAAGATTCATAATTATGATGACACCTACCACCTTCTTTGATCAGAACCATAGTTTGAAAGGATGCTCAAAGAAATCCTCCTACCATCTCGAGAAGATATAGAATGTGAAATATCATGTTGAGCCCAAAACAATTTTTTGGGTCAACACCTCCTTTTGATCCAAAATCCAACTCGATGTTTTAGAGTGGTGTGGGAATTTTTCCCACACATTATGCCTCGACATTCATCCCTATGAAAGTAGGAATGACCTATGGGAAAACAAGTGGTACAATACTTCCTTCGTGTAATATCCTTTCTTTATGTTGGATGATTTTTTCTTGGTTTTATGAGTGTTTGGTTTCAGATCTCTTCATCAATGAAATTTAACAATGGATCCATAAATCGCTTTGCACAAAAAATGGATTTTGTTGCACTTAACACCAAAAACCAAATATTAAATCTATGCAAAAAATAACCATTTCATATCAGTTGTAACATTCATTTTATTTTAGCAACTATAACCAAAACTTTTCTTACAATCTGACCTGTAGATAACCATAGACATTTGTTGCTATATTTTATTGAGACAACCCTTTTTATGTATTCCATGAGTTGTCGAAATGGTACAACCCCTCTCTATGGCTCCCACGAGCTGCAATAACAAGCATGGCCTCCCTCCAAGACTCCCACGTATTGCAACAATAGGCACGAACTGCCTCCAATACTCCCATGTGTTGCACTGATTATGTGGCCCCCTTTCCTTGATGCCATGATGTGGTTGTTAAGAAATACAAACCCCTTTCTCACTACCACAAGTTGCCAATAGGTGGGAAAACCCTTACAAAGTCGCATGACTACTGATAGAGTGAAATAGCTCTCAAAAGTCCCATGAATCTGTTGATAATAAAATGGTACGACCTCTTTTTAAGTTTCCATGAGCAAAATATGAGGGTACAACCTTCTCAAACACCATAAACTTTGAGAATGCCTCAAGAATTAAAAAAATGAGGTGACTTCCTTCTTACACAGTGAAACTAGTGAGAGATTTGTGTGATCTCTCCTTCTTGATAAACTAGGGTGGATTTGTTTCACCACCAAAACCAATTTCTCAAGGGTTTCAGGACCCAAAGCCAAAAAAATCTATGAGAGCTCTCCAAATCGATTTTGAGAATAATAATCATGAATAATGAAAATGAACTATAATATTTCCCCAAAGTCACTTTATAACACCCTTTTTAATTTAATTATTTAATTTCACCTTTAAATGTTTCTTTTTCACCCAAATGAAATTAAATAATTAAATTAATTAATTATCTTTTCACCGACTATTTCCTATGGGAATTATATAGGATATTAAGTTTTCCTCCTAGAGTGATCACTTGGAAAGGGACATTATAGTTCTCCCTTCCTAAGATTTATTTCCCTCAAGCAAATGTAAGGTAGGGTGCTACAAAATCTGATCTCCTTCCCACGTATAATCCTCCACTGGAAAGTCTCTCCGCCTGATAAGATACTCTCTGATCACTCTTCTCCTCAATTTCCTCTCCCTGATATCCAAAATATCCTTAGGAATCAACACCAACTACCCCTCCTCATCCAATGGGGATAACTTTGTTGAATAAGTAACATGTTATCACAGTTCCTTATTGAGGCATGATATGTGAAAAACATTATGAATCTTGCTCCCCTCTGGTAGCTCAAGCTCATAAGCTACTTCCATAACTCTTTGTATTACCCTGTAGGGACCATAAAATTGTGGTTTAAACTTTTTTGCACTTTTCTTCAATGAAGATTGTCTATATGGTTGCAACCTCAAGAAAACCAAGTCTTCTACCTCAAAATTTCACTCCACCCTCTGTTTGTCTACATAAATATTTTTTTGGTTCTAGAAAACTTGCAAGTTATCCTTGAGAGTCTTAAGGATATCCTGACTCTCCTATATCCAATCCTTGGCTTTGGGATCCCTACTATACCCAAATGTAAAATCCACAAATGAAGGAGAATCATAGCCATACAATGCTCAGAACGGGGGCATACCAATGGAAATATGGTAAGTGGTGTTGTAGAAATTCTCTTCTAAATTCAACCACTTAATACATTCCTTCTTCTGTCCTAACAAACTGTTAAGCAAATACCCCTCAAGCCATTTTTTCACAAAATTTGTCTGGCCATCCATCTGTGGGTAATAACTAGTACTAGGAGTCAAGTTTGTGCCTGCTAATATGAACAACTCCTGCCAAAATGCAATAAGAAATTTTTTGTCTCAATGACTGACAATGTACCTAAGCAACCTATGGAGTCTAAACACGTCCCTGAAAAACAACTCTACCACCTATGGTTCCTTATACTCAAATGAAATTGCAAAGAAGTGAGTGGACTTGGTCAGTGGATCAACCACTACCTAAATGCAATCCCTTCCATGCACCTTCAATATACCCATGATGAAATCCATCGAGATACTCTCCCACTTTGGATCTAGAATGGGTAAAGGTTGAATTAAACCTACTAGATGGTTATGCTCTGACTTGTTCTACTGAAAACTCATGCAATCTCTCACATGTCGCAACACATTGTCTTTGAGGCCCTTCCACAATAACCTCTCTCTAACCTACCTGTAGGTTTTGAAGTATCCAAGGTGCCCTTCCAATGGTGTATCATGAGTATCTATCATAATCTTCGCCTTATGAATGGACTCGGGAACCAAATATATTTTATCGTTGTAGAAGATAATTCCATCCACCACTTTGTACATATCATCCTGAATATGACCATCTATTAACTCATAAGAAAACTTATTCTTGGAATATTCCACCAAAAGGTAGGACTTCCAATCTATTGAAACCTATGTAAGGGAACATGCAGTTGGTTTTCTGGAAAGGGAATCAACAACAACATTTTTTTTCCCTTCACATACTTTATGTCAAAATTACAAGCCTATATTTTGTTGACCCACTTCTGTTGTCTCTCATTCAGATCCTTCTATTATAGGAAATACTGCAAATTGTTATGTTCAGTATTAACCAAAAATATTCCACCTACCAAATAATGTTTGAACTTCACCAAAGCAAGCATAATGGAGAGCATCTCCTTGTCATAGATGGAGTAGAGTCTATTTGGTCCCTATAACTTTCGACTCTTAAATGTTATCGAATGTCTATTCTACATCAAGACGGCTCATATACCCTCACCCAAAGCATCACACTCGAGCACAAAGGGTTGAATGAAATCAAGAAGTGCCAATATTGGACAAGTGCTAATCACCTCCTTGAGCTTTTCAAATTCCGTCTAAGATTCCTCTGTCCACCTAAATGCCCCTTTCTTCATGATATTTGTCAGAGGTGCACCCAACTATGAAAACCCATTAACAAAGTGTCTATAATAAGTGCACAATCCATATAATCCATGAAACTCTGTAAGTGTCTTAGGAGGTGGCTAGTCCAATATGGCATGTATCTTCTCCTAATGTACCTACACTCCCTGTTCACTAATCACATGGCCCAAATACAAAATATTTGTCATGTTGAATTCACATTTTGATTCCTTGGAATACAATAAATTCTCCCCTATAATTCTCAATATCAAATCTAACTACCTCAAGTGATCCTCCCATGTCATATTGTATATAAGGAGATCATAAAAGAACACCAACAAAAACTTCTGCAACTGCTTGTTGAAGATGTGGTTCATATAAGACTGAAAAGTGTCAGGTGCATTGGTCAAACCAAATGGCATGATCAATAAATAACAGTGCCCATAATGACACCTGAAAGCAGTCTTGTGAATACCCTTCTCCCTAACCATGATCTGGTGATACCCCAATTGAAGATAAATCTTCAAGAAATATATTTCTCCATGCAACTCATCCAACAACTCATCAATTTTGGGAATGGTATACATGTTTTTTATTGTTTTTTTATTTAGGGCTCGATAGTAAATGTACATCCTCATGGTTTTTTCCTTATTAACCAAGACTAATGAAGAAGTGAATGGACTGGAACTGGGTTTGATATTCCCCATATCTAACATATCCTTTATTTCCTTATCTATTTCATCCTTTAACTTCTTCAAGTGTCTGCAAGGAGTAGTTATCGCTAGATTTTCCCCCCTCTTCTAACTCAATGGTGTGCTCAAAGCCTTTATTAGGAGGTCTCCCTGGAGGAATCCCTATAAAATCTCGGTCATGTTTTCCCAACAATGATTGAATGTCTGCATGGTAAAGTAGGATGTTATTTGAAGACTTCTTAGACTTAATGAGACACTCTGTTATGCAAGCTACATATTCATGCCTAAATATTATTTCCATCTTCCTGGTTGAAACAATCTTACAAGCACCATTGGACATGCCCCTCATAACCACCTTCTTACCATTCGCTGCCCTAAATTCCAGCTCCATTGTTTGGTAGTTCTAATAATCTGTTCCCAAGGAATAAATCCACTAAACACCCAAGATGACATTTGTGATTGTCAATTCAACTACATATAATTCATATGTCACCATGTAGTTACCAAACATCACATCCAGTCATGGAACCTTCTATGTGCATTTCATATTTTGCCCATCCACCACCACTACACTAAATCCCTCAAAGTATTTTGTAGGAATTCCTCTCCGAGCCACAAGAGTTGAGTCAATGAAGTTGTGGGTTTCCCCGCCATCAATCAAAACTATGACACATTGTCCCTATAATATTCCATGGATTCTGAAAGTGTGAAATCTAGGAACACCTAATAGAGTGGAAATAGTCCCACCCTTAACCTCCTCATTTGGATGCTCATCATTTAGACTGTTGAGATCGCTTCCCTGAGCCTATCATGTTTCCTCTTCCCCATTACTATCTGAAAGAACCTATATGTAATGCACCTTACCCTTACCCATGCACATGTGAACCAGTTCCCAAGAATCCTTACAACTGATACAAAGTTTCTTCCTTTTCATTTATTTACGAGTTTCATCATCCAATCTATCTTTCCCAAGTCACTCCTTCTGGAGGGTTTCTTGTCTTCTTCTTTTTTTTTCTGAGGAAGGAAAGGTTTAGAAGGAAATTTATTCTTTGGTATTAAATACTCCATGTCTCGTGATATAATGATAGCATCTTATAGAGATGATGGTTTGAATGCCTTAATCCAACAATGCAAGGGATCAAATAGTCCTTCAATAAAAAAAATAATCATCTTATGCTCTAACACATCTGTCACCATGATTGTTATCCTATGAAACTCTGAAATGTAAACATCCATTGTCTCAATCTACTCGAGTTGTGCAAACTCTCTGGAATGCAACTTTGGATCCTTTTTATCAAATTGTTCAATCAACCTTTGTGTGAAGTCTAGTTATGATGTAACACTAGCATGCCCTATTATGACTAGCCCTTGGTACCACCACTCATGGGCCTTTTCATCCAAAAGAAATGTAGGAAATCTAATGGCCTATGTCTACAACATGGGATTGGGTTGGAAATATGTGTACAACTTATAAGAACAAGCTCTGGAAGTGCATTTGGGTGAGTCATCAAAGGAAGGGATAGACAATTTCCCAACCTTTTGCAGAAGATCAAAATTCTCTAGGCCCCTGTTGCACTCCCTTTGCCTATTCATGTACTTGATGGTACAAAAATTTTGTAGAGACATAGCTGCATGAAATTCCTCATGAAGAGTTTGATACTCCCTCAAATAATAAAAAAACCTTTCACTGTGTCCTTGATGTACTTGATTTCCATCTTGTTGTCCTTCCAATAATTGAGGTAAGAGAGGTCTAGAGGTCACTCTGCTAGTTGTTCGAGTTTTATTTTGAGCAAGTATATGAGTGTGTCTCCCTTCTGCATGGTTCCCATTGTTATTGTTGTTGTTGTTTTACCATATTGAACCATTTTTGTTTGCATTGTTTTGATTCCCTTGATTATTTGTTATAATCTAGGTGAGAAGATGAACCAATTGTTGTTTCCACCTTGAAAGGTCATTCAAAATACTCAGAGTGATACCCTCAAGTGGCTCATTCATTTCCCTCAGTATTTCCTCTTCTTCTAACTCTGACTCTAAATGAAATATGTTATCATACATTTTATGTCTCCTGTATGTGATATATTCCTTGTCCTCCAAAAACATTAAGATAACATGCACTCACATGATGGTAGGAATACTAGCTCTAATACCACTATAAGATCGCTTCTTTGTGTTGGCTGATTTTTTCTTGGTTTTATGAATGTTTGGTTTTAGATCTCTTCATCAATGCAATTTCACGATGAATCCACAAAGGGTTTTGCACATAGAATGGATTTTGTTGTAGTTAACACCAAAAATCAACTATTACATCAATGAAAAAAATAACCATCTCGTATCAGTTGTAACATTCATTTTATTTTAGCAACTATAACAAACAATGGTCTTACAATATGACCTGTAGATAACCATAGACATATGTTGTTGTATTTTATTAAGACGACCCTTTTTTTGGATGCCACCAGTTGTTGAAATGGTACGACCCCTATCTATGGCTCCCATGAGCTACAATAACATGAATGACCTCCCTCCAAGACTCCCACGTGCTATGGAAATAGGCACAACCTCCCTCGAAGACTCCCATGTGTTGCAATGATGATGTGGCCCCCTTTCCTTGACTCCATGATGTTCTTGTTAAGAAAAATGACCCCCTTTCTTATTGCCACAAGATGCCAATGAGTGGGACATCCCTCACAAAGCCCCATGATTGTTGATAGAGTGAAACGACTCTCACAAGTCCCATGAATCTACTAATAATATAGTGTTACGACCTCCTTTTAAGCTACCATGAGATGAAGATGAGAGTATTGCCTTGTCAAAAACCAAAAACTATGAGAAGGCCCCAAGAATTAGCAAACTGAGGCGACTTCATTTTTACATAGAGAAACCGGTGAGATATCTGTGCGATCTCTCCTTCTTGTTCAGCTAGGGTGGATTTGTTTCACCATTGAAACCAACCGCTCAAGGGTTTCAGGCCCCAAAACCAATAAAAGTTATGAGAGCTCTCCAAATTGATTTTGAGAATAATAATCATGAATAATGAGAATCAACTCTCATTTGTACTTTTATACCCTCTTTATTTTTTTCAGTCCAATAATTAATTATAAATTAACTTTATAATATATTTCTTTAATATTTCCCCAAAGTCACTTTATAACACCCTTTTTAATTTAATTACTCAATATCACCTTTCAATGTTGTTTTTCTCCCAAATGACATTAAAAAATTCAATTAATTAATTCTCTTTTCACCGACTATAGCCTGTGGGAATTAAATAGGCTATTAATTCATCCTCCTGGAGTGATCATTCAGAAAGGGACATTGCATATCCATACTTCTTCCAAAATTTTTCCATTTATGGCACTTTGGGTATCATCCTTTGTCCAATACATCACCCTTAAGAGAGAAATCTAAGGCTCAAGCAATGGAGGATCGCATGCAACCATGGAATTGTTTAGGTGTGAATTATAGCCAGAAGGAAAAATTTAAGGATAATTTTTTAAGGTCAACAAATATTTTGTATTATTTAAATATATTATATTTTTCCTTATCTCAAAACCCTATTATTATTATTAGATATAAAAATTCAAACCATATATGACATGATGAATCATATTCGCCTATTTTCTAGTAGAGAAGAGAAATTTGGAAACATATTTCTCTATTTTCACCTGAAGAAGACAAATATGAAATCATATTATCCTATTTTCAAGCAAAGTGGGACAAATTTTCTCCATCACTAGGAGTGCTCTTCTCATTTTTTTTTTTTAGATCCATTTACAGGTATGAGATTTCAATATTTTCATAGATTTATATATTAATTTTATATAGTTTAATATCGAATCTTCATTATTTGATTTATTTAGATTTAGTCATGCAATATTATTACTATGAATTTAAATTCTAAACATTTGCATGCGCAAACCTTAATTATAAAAATATAATAATTTTAATAAGAGCATTTTTATCACATAATATTACAAGTTACAAATTATGTATACCAATTTAGTATTGTTACATTGTATAGATTCTGTGTACCATGACAATAACTTAATTTTGTCCCTTTTTCACATTGAAAAGCGACTTTATTTGTCATGTACACCCAATCCTTATAGAATCATGGTCATCTCCACCTTGATTTTTCCTCAAATGTGCCTTGGACCAAAAAAATTAAAGAAGTGATCCACAACTAACATAAGAGGAGGTTCAGTAAGTGGGTTTTGGGGGTTCTACAACAAAATGGAGGTTCTTTAACGTTTCTCTGATTTTGGCAGTTTTAAAACCTAGTTGAATACAATGATTTTCAAATGGTAACCGAAGGTTGGACAACATCAAACAAAAAATGGAAGGTGTGATAGGAACCTTAATGTGTTAGGATGATGAAGAATTGTGGAGACAAGCTAGCCTCTTCAACGGGGACGATGAACTCAAAATTAGCACAGTCAGGGAAAGTGGCTGCATAAAAATATGCAAGTTAGTCCTCGAAGAGTGTGTAGGGGCGCAACCCAAGAAATGGAGTGGAGGAGAAAAAAACTTCCTACCAAATGTGGCTACACTTGAAGAAGCAGGAAAAAAATACGAAATGCAGCTGAGATAGGGGCCATAGAAGGTGAATCGGGAGGAGGTAGAAAGTATCATGGTGAAACCTCACAGTATAACCCAACTGAACATTGCCCATTGTAAAAGACAAATGTGTGGGAAAGGAATGTAAAGAAACTTCAGTTGAGGAGGAAGTGGATACACATGAAACAATCATGGACATTGAGTTAGGTAAGTCAAAATCTCTATGTCCCTCCTTTTACCCTACTATGTTTGCATCTAAGATAGTTATTTTAAACCTAAATGTGGTTTCTCCAACTACTTACTCACCTGATTATGCACCACATGAGAATCATGATAGAGAGACGAAGAGGGAGGGTGTCTCAAGGGAACTGATTGGAAATTTAAACTTGGGGGCACATGTCAAAACTTACACTACCCCTTTTTTAATAACTGAAAAAGGGTTTATGCCACATGTTATTGAGGAAAAGGGAAATGAGCTGCTAAGGGAGATGGAGAAGGAAGCTAGTGAGAGTTCCTTGGGATCTATATTAGAGACTCTAGCCCCTTCAAATAGGGACATAACAACAAAGAAACCCCTTACGATATATGAAGGACGTATAGAGGTAAGCATTATAGAGGAAGGAACTACCCCTAGGGAAGTGGGGCACAAAAATTGTTGCACAAAGGTATCTACAAAGAAGGAACAATGGAGGGGACGACTGGGGACAAAGCCATCACCTATAAAGATGATAAGTGCAAGGAAAAAAGTATTGGACAGAAAATGATACATAAACAAAAAAGGTAACGAAAAATCTGATTTGGGGGCTCTTAGAGGACTTAAATCCCTAGCCAACGAAAAATAATGAAAATATTGTCCTTAAACCTAAGGGGAGTAGGAGGGGCTCTAAAACTTTCCTCCCTCTAAAGATTATTGACTTGTGTATTATCGGACATTATATTTTTAAAAGAAACCATGGTGGTAGAAGTGAAAGCAAGAGCCTTTGTGTCAAGACTACTGCCCACTTGGTATTGTTGTGTCGTAGACTCTATAGGGAAGTTAGGGGGTCTATGTGTGGCTTGGAAACTGACCAATGTTGTCCTAACTCATTTTGTAATTGTAGTTGGCATCTTCCTCGAAGGAACACTACATGAGGGTAACCAGTTGGTATCTCTTTTAAATTGTTATGGCTCTTGCAAAGATAGGAAAGCTTTCTGGGACGTTGTGGTAAACAGTGGGATTTAAGCCTCAAAAAACCTTATACTGGAAGGTGACTTAAATTTCACAGTATCATCCTGTGAAGTGTGGGAAAATAAGGCAAGACTGGACCCTATGGTCGAGTATTTTAAAGGAATTATGCAGGACTTTAGGTTAGTTGGCATTGTTTCGATTCATATGGTTCCTACCTGGTGCAATGGAAGAGGTGGATCAGAAGGCATATAAACAAGACTGGATAGAGTGCTAATGTCATAGAACCTAGTCACTTCGGTAGGGAGGTACATGTCTTGGGTATCCTACCCATACATATCAGATCATGCATCGATTGTTTTGCAGTTTTATAAGGGTCAGCGATAGAAATACTACCTGTTTAATCTAAACCTTGTCTGGTTGGAGGAAAAGGGGTTTAATTATATTTTTGTGTTGGTGTGAAAATATACAGAGTTTGACTGAGAACCATCCCCAATGAGAATACTAGTATGGGAACTAAAATTAATAAAGAAAAAATGTATTTCCTGGGAGAAAGTTCAAAAGAGGCTAAGATTTCAGGAGATAGGAGATGTAGAGACACAACTAGAGAAATCCTATAATTCAAAAGCAGGTGGGAGTGCCCCAGTGATAGTGGACAACTATATCAAAGAGCTTGAAACAAAAATATAGAAGTATCTTCTAGTGGAAGAAGAAATGTGGAGGCAAAAGAGTAGGGCTATATGGATACAATAGGGTGATTAGAATACAAAATAAAATTTGGGAGATAAAGGATGAAAATGGAATGGGCCATTCATGACAGGAATAAATTGAAACAAACTTTGTGAGACACTTTAAAATTTTCCATGCTGAGTTTGGGAAGAATACTATTGTTGATCAGGTTGCAACAGTGCTTTTTTATAAAAGTATTTTTTCGGAAACAGATGTTTAGGAACTTGAGAAACCATGTACAAGAGAAGAAATTAAGCACATTGAAAAGACCTTTTCCAAGGACAAAATCCGTGGACAATACGGCTAGATAGTGGATTTTTTCCTTAGTCACTTTGAAATGATTGGGAATGAGGTTATGGAAGTTGTGGAGTATTCTAGGAGATCTGGAATGATGGTAAGATCACTAAACTCAACCTTTATAACCCTAATCCCCAACGTGGATAAACCTATGAGTTTTGGGGACTTCAGGCCTATTGCTTTGTGTAATATGGATTACAAAATCATTGCAAATGTCATAGCATGTAGATTGAAGACTTTCCTATCCAAGGCCCTTTCTCTAGAGTAGTTGGGGTTTTTAAAAGGAAGACACATCTTGGATGTGGTAGGAACTACACAAGAATGCATGCATATCATAAAAACTAAAAACTTGAAAGCATTAGTATTGAAACTGGACCTACAAAAGGAATATGATTGTGTAAACTGGGACTATCTTAGGATAATTCTTCTAAGGACTCGTATGGGCCTTTTTGTAACAAATTGGATCATGAGTTGTGTTACTATATCATCCTTTGGAATTTTGTTAAATCACGAATCTACCACCTTTTTCAATAGTGGAAAAGGTTTACATCAAGGCTTCCCATTATCACCTCTACCACTCATTTTGGTGATGGAGGGCCTTAGCTTAATGCTCAAGCAGGCTCAAGCTAAGGGTAAAATCATCGGGGTCAAGACCTCAAGACTTCTTAAATGCATTATGTTATTGTTCATGGATGATGTCTTGATTATGTACAGAACCCGAGTCTCCGAATGGAGGGAGATTGAATCTATTTTGGATTTATTTTCGAGAGCGACCAGAATGGTTATAATCCCTCATAAATCCTCTCTGCATTACTCAGGATTGATGGATTTTGAATTGGACTATTATAAAGATATTTTTCCCTATAAATTTGTTGACATGGATGGAAGATTTCAATACCTGGGATTTTTCCTAAAACCTACAAATTATCGGGTGGATGATTGGAGATAGCTGATAAGAAAATTGGATGCAGGATCATCCTTTGTTGTCATCATTGGATGACCGTGGGAGGGAGGTTTGTCCTGGTAAAAGATATTTTGGAGAGTATACCAGTCTTTTGGTTGGGGATTGCAAACATTCCCAGCTCGGAGTTGGCTAGTATTAGACAACTGATGTTTAATTTTTTGTGGTCGAGATGTGGGTATTTGGTAAGGGTACACCTCTGCAAGTGGGAGGAACTTTGCAAGCCAAAATCATATGGTGGTTGGGGTATAAAAAATTTGTATTGGTTCAGAAGGACGCTGGCTGCAAACACCCTTTGGCAGTGTCTAACGAGGGATGGAATTTGGCATAGAGTAATCAAGGATAAGTATCTATCGTCCACCTCGGTGGTTTCCTCTCAAAAGACCCACAATAATCTTACGAAAAGTCTCTAATATCTGGAGATGTTTACTTAAATCCTTTCATGTAGTGGCACATTGGACAACATGGAAACTAGGAACATGCATGAATATCCGTCTTGGAGAAGACATTATTCAAGGGCTGTGAAATAGGTCTTTCTTATGTGTTGGTGTCTTATATCGCTAAGGGGAAGAGATTGCCACTCCCTTTATCAAATGGAAGAACCGGGCAGGCAAGGGGTAATTTGGGCTCAGTGGAAATCAACTCTGGATTTGGGATTCATGGGAACATAGGCAACTGAATGGGAAGGATTATGTAGAGCATTGAAGCATGCATGTATATTTTTTACGGATTCTATGGATGAGTCAGTGTGGACAAGGTGTATCTCCAGAGGTGTAATCTCATCCAAAAATGTATATGATGCCATTGCTTTCAAAATCTATAACAAGAGTGATAATGGTGGCATGGTGGTTTATGGAATTGGGATTTGGCATTAAAGTATGGAACGAGATGCTAGCAACATTAAATTTAAATTTTGTTTGGTATGGCACAAACTTACAATTTTGTTTTAAGGAATGGTTGCATTGGCATCCAAAGTGGAACATGTTTCCTTCCATAATTAGTTGGCAAATTTGGTTGGAGCGAAACTCTGTGATATTTGAGAATACCTAGAAAACAACAGTTGTGGTTTACCACAGTATCTGGGGCTGGATAGGGAGTACAAAGGTGAGAAGAAACCCGACCTTAAAAATCAAAGTCCCACCGAAGATAAATGATGGAAGACCAGTGGGCTGGTTCGATGGAGCAACATAGCGAGGATCTCGGCTTTGTGGGGAATGGGGAGTTATAAAACTAAATAATCACACAAAATGCATGTGGATGTCGAACTCTGGAACAAGCACAAACACTAGAGTTGAACTTTTAGGGGTGTGGGCCCTACTACTTTTGGTTACTCGACCTCACATTACGGGTTTACAGGTTTTTGGTGATTCCAAGATTTTCATAGACTAGTTGAATGGCAAAGGTGGCATTCAGGTCATGGACTTGAATTTTTGGAAACTGCAGATAAAGGCTCTCATGATGGACTTCACAGCTTTAGAGTATACACATATCTACAAAGAGTTTAACCAGGAGGCAGATGCACTATCAAAACAATCAACATTTCTTTTGGAGGGAAATTTAACTTATTTTCTTGGACTGACATAAGGGTCCAAACTTGTTTATAAACCTTTATTGTTCTCATTCATAGTTTTTGTTATTGCAATGTTCAGTTTTAGTTTCCTGATGATATTCTATTGGTGATGACCTGTTATTTTGAGAGCTCTCTAAGTGAGGGATGAAAGACTTGTGTTATGCAGGAGATAATCCTCTGTTTTGGACAGTTTTTAGCGTCCAAATTATGCTACAACAATTCATTTTTTGCGATTAAAAATGTAATTATGTATGTACTGTGTATATGAGTCCTTTTACATAAATATATGTGAAGCTTAATTTTTCCAAGTGAAAAAAGAGGATCATATTTGAGTGCATTGTAACATGGGAAAGGCATTCAAGTGTTTTGGGAATAGTAGTCCCGTGAGACAGCGCGGTTGGTAATGACAAGTACCTTTCTCCAAGTGTTGGGAGGAGGTCTTGAGGTCAAATCCGGCTGGGTCTCCGAGACGAATTGTAATGGCTGCTTGTGATGTAAATGATTTATATCTCTAATATAAATCGAGTTAATTTCTCGTTGAAAAAAAAAAAAAAAAAGTGTTTTGGGAATAGTTTAATTACGTCCAATCACAAATAACAACACATTGGTGTACTCGTTTACATCAAACAAGTCGCATGGTCCATTGAATATTTTATTTGGATTTTTGCTAACCATGTATTTGATATATTGCTCACATTAAATAAAAGTATTTCTAATATTCATTAGTGTCTCACAAAATCTGAATTTATAAGGAGTTAATTTAATATCTTTTAATAAAATACAATCGAAGAAATTTGGATTTTGGGTCGATGGTGTCCCGAGTACATTAGCGTTGCATCCACGACCTTGATCACTCTTCGTCAATAACAACTTAACTTAACGAATGCAACAATGTGTAGGTTTGAGGGTTAATTTAATTTGGCGGCTACATCCACCGCAAATTCTTGATTGATGGCTTACTTTGACCCTTGATTCACGGCATAAGACTTCTAGTTAGAAAAATATCCAACAAAGTGTCTCTTCACATCTTTTTTGTTCTCCTCTTTTGAAAAAATCTCAACACTTTTTCATGATTCGCCCTTAACTAATTTTCCAATCCCTTGATATCCCATAGATTCACCGTGTGGTGTTATTCCAATTCCTTGATATCTTTGTCAAGGTATTTTGATATATCTTTCCAATACTCAAGTCCAATGACAATATGATTAGTGAATTCCTTGATATCTTTGTCAAGGTATTTTGATATATCTTTCCAATACTCAAGTCCAATGACAATATGATTAGTGTTGTTTTCTTTGAAGTGCAGCAATTGATGTAGGGCTCAAAGATATTCTCGCTGCCATTGATTCGAGAAGTCTAAATGTCCTTATCGCACAACAACATTATGCATCAACTCCTCCAAATGACTAAACAAGGGAAAGTTGCTATGTAGTTAGTCCCTACATAGATTCATTGTAGTAATAACATTAGTCAAAAAGT
>JASDQU010242264.1:42462-67156 GCA_032191745.1 Picea mariana
AGCAATTGATGTAGGGCTCAAAGATATTCTCGCTGCCATTGATTCGAGAAGTCTAAATGTCCTTATCGCACAACAACATTATGCATCAACTCCTCCAAATGACTAAACAAGGGAAAGTTGCTATGTAGTTAGTCCCTACATAGATTCATTGTAGTAATAACATTAGTCAAAAAGTATATTATTGGGTATCATAGTCACTTCCTGTCATGTAAAAGAAATTACTGAACTCCTTCACTTGGTGGTTGAAAAGAATAATGTCCTAATAAAAATTAAAGAATGAATAATAATAAAAAGCATTAACAAAAACTTTAAATAATCAGAGAGATAAATGACGGCGAGATTCCATATAGGAGAAACAACAAAGCTATTAGAGAAGGGTAAATGATAATTCGAAAAAATAAAGGATATCCAAGAAACTTAATAAGAACAAGAAATAGTTTCCATATTTGATGCTTTAAATATATACAATAACATGACAAAAAACACAACCATGAATGACAACCTCTCTAAATATATAGAAAAACCCACCATCTGCTGCTTTAATCAAGCGATCATGTTTTCTCTCCACAAGATAGCCTCAGTATTACAAAAGCAAATAAAAAACCATGAAATGAAAATTCCTAATATTCACGGCTTGAAGATACAAGTTCACTTGATTTGGGTTGTTCAAAATCACTTGGACACATCCAGATAACTTGTGTGGTAGTGGGAAAGGTAAATGTGAAAATATTGATTCAAATCCACCATATTAAATTCATTGATGAATGGATGAATGAATGACACGATAGTACTCACATGTAATGATAGTGCATTCAAGAATTCACATTGGATGAGAATGATGACCAATTGTAGTGAACCACACAAACCCATACACATTATCAACTACATGCCACATAGTCTACAATACATATAATCCTGGCATGTGGATGAGGATCATTGTAAAATAAACAATTTTATAAAATAAAGGGAAAAAAATCGATTTCTCCTTTCACGATTGAAAATCATAGATCAAATCAGGGTGTTTTCATTGATTGAAAATTTATAGTATTAATCGGACTGAGGACTTGGTATTTGAGCCCATACAAAAAATCGTAGAGGTTTTTGATCCAAGTTTGTAGATTATCCAACCTAGACGTTGAAGAAAATCATAATGACCTTGGGACCCAAGGTTCTTCCTCTATTTGAACAGTGCATGTATATCTACAATATCCTAAAGGTGAGGCTCTAAGGAAAGGGATCAATACTCAATACACCCAATTTCAAGAAGGCCTTCAAACATTTATGTACTCATCTTAGGGAACTTGAGATAAATGATGGGGTGGGAAGAGCTTGGGGCTAAGTAACTCTTACATATTAAAAGAATAAGTGGCCTCGTGTCTTTTGAGTAATTAAGTAAGTCATGTTGTCCACATATTTGGGAGCTTGTTAGCAAGTTTCATGTGGTATCGATTATTATATGGAGGTCAAGGGTTGACTCAGGAAAGGAGATCAAGTGTGGATGCTAGGGTGATGGACGACCAATTCTCATTTTCCATTCTCCCCTATAGACGATATCGAAGGAAACTTCATAGCTGTAATTGCAGAGGAGGAGTAAGAGAGCACCATGGTTGTAGGGAGAATGAGCCGAAGCATATCAAAATTGTCTTTCTAGAATTTTTTCAATCATGGCAGTTAGAATGGGCCTTCCAAAGGTTTACCATTATGGTGGTCACAATATTTTTTCAGAATATGGAGAATATGGCTACAAGCCCATCAGAGTGAAGGAACCTTTGTCGCATGACCATATGGACACCCTTTCCATGACAGTCAACCCTCTCTTTGTCGAACTTAGATATGAATTGCAGCAAAACAAGGAAGTTGCTCTTCATATTATTCCTTGTGAGTACCAAACTTTCCTCAAGTGAAAGCTTAGCCTTAACTCAGGAAAGCTCAAGTATATTTTAATTTATTCGAGTATATATATAGGAAAATTATAACATCTAGAGGCTAGACATGATTTTAGCAAAATATTCTTGTAATTTATTCATAACGTTTGATTTCATGGAAACTTTTATCTCATTCATTAAATCTTGAAGCTTGCTCATTAAAAAAAAACATTATTGTGATGAAAGAACAAAAAAACAAAGATAGGGTCCATGAAGTACCTCATAACAAGTAAGCATACACTCTTTCTTACAAGTATGGAAAATCTAGTCTTCTCCAACTATTGAGGTATCTTCCTCTTGAGAAAAGGACATAAATAATCCAGTGCAGGGATAGCCATGAAGAATCCAGTGCATAGTGCAAGGATCAATAAAGAGATCAAAGAGTACATGTTGAAGAGTGATATATTTTGTAGGTTGTTAAGGAGAAAGAAAAATTGATAGCAGTGGTAAGGTGGCCAGTTAGCAAGGAGGTGGCGAGAAAGTGAGACACCAAGCAAAGAAAATCATCGATTGGGGTGAGTTGAGCCTCGAAGATAGCCTTGTCACTATCTTTGGAAATTAAATAGAAATTAAATCAATTAATATCCTCTCTAGGTGTAGGGGTGTCAATATCACTGAGTATCAATTAATATGATGACAAGATCATTAGTTTTGGTCAATGACTTAAATTTTTTTTTTCTATTATTTAAATAAATTTTGAAGTCTCCAAAAACATATGAAAATAATAAATAATAGCTTACCATGAGGGATTTTTAGTCCCATCACTTCCCTTCCATATAGACAAATAATAAAATTCGAATAAAAATTTGTAAAAATTATAAAAAAATTCAAGTTTACAAAATAAAAAATAAACTTTTTTAAAAGAAAACTTCGGTTATGGTGGATGAACTAATACACACTTAAAAAAAACTTTAACTACGAGGTGAAAACTATAGTCGCTAGTGAAATCAGGGATTAATAAGGAATATAAACATCCTTGTGACACAACATTATCCATCAACTCCTCCAAATATGTCTATAAGGTCGATGCTTCTATGTAAAATTCATCTATATATAGCACTGCCTTATAGAAGTCCTTATGTGCTACTGAAAAGTGTTTGTTCCCATATCCATATTGTCCACATCTATTATTTTGATCTCGGTATTTTAAATAATGCATGATCTGATGGTTCTCTCTGACTTTATTTGAGTCATTCATATTAAAGAATTCATATTTGAATTTATCTAAGACGGGGCAATTCGGTAACATTCTTAGGCTCATCCCTTTGACGTTTCGTGGAATCTCTCTCACTAAGAGATAACTTGGAATACATATTACATCCTAAAAATTTAAGATATGTGTTTTATCATGTGTAACTACAAATTACGATATTGATATAAAAAATAGGGTCACTAAATAAAAAATATGTGAAAACATCATGGACTTTTAAACTCTATCTTATAATTTGAATTTATCATATATTTTTAAAATTATCCTATAATTTGAATTTATCACAAATTTTTAAAATTATTTTATAATTTGAATTTATATTTTTATTTTTTTAAAAAGGATTTGGAATATTTATAACTAAAGACTTCATTCCAGAAGATCAAGCTAAGTTGAGGAAGGGGGTTCAAAAGGTAAAAGAATTTAGAAAGGAAGGAAAATGGGCAACAATTAGGAAACACAAAACTCTGATTAGGGATAGAGACCAAAATGATAACAATAAATAGCAATTTGAGACACTTCGGATCCTTTCTTGGAACTATCATGGATTTCCTTGGAATAAAGGGCCTATATTAAGTTGGATTATTACAGATGAATTCGGCCTATAGATAAGCTAGATCTTCCCTTGATTCAAGACAGATACATGGGCTAGATTCCTATATAGTTTTCCCTATATATACTAAATATGTTTCCTTTTACACTGAGGGAAAGGATGGCATACCTTTTGATCGAAGGTTCTCCTTGTGCATCCAGACAATGAAGCTCTTCAGATCCTAGTTCTAGCTTTTATGATTTGCTTCCTGCACACAAGCAACAAACAAATACCAACCTACAAATCCTACAAGTGTTAGTAAATTCAAATCTAATCTAGATCTATTCTGATATACTCAAGGAGAGATTAGATCTACCTTCTACAATTGAATTCAACAATGTGGATCGGGGAAAACCATATATATATATATTCATAAATAAACAACATTACATCAATCAAATCATCATACCTTGAGTCATGAAAGATGCATTCCTCCTAGTTCTAGTTTCTCGATGCTCCTCCTTGGCCTCTTGAGCTTCTCTCTCTATTTTTCCAACATAACCACTCTCAAAACTATTTCTCCTCCCTATCTCCTTGATTTGGCCTCTTCTTATAGGAATTTGAAATATACTAGAGATAGGCTTCATGACATGTGAATTAGGTGGTTACAAGTCCTAGATAGCTTGATGGCATGTGAACTAAGAAATTACAAGTCATAGATAGGCTTGATGGCATGTGGACTAAGCACTTACAAGTCATGCACAAGTTTCATGCTTAATTATGAGCTTTTTCCAACCTATAATGAACTTTATCTCAAGTTACATGCTCAATTATGAGTTTTTTCCTCAAGTTCCATGCTCAATTATGAGCCTTTTCCATCTCACTATGAGTTTTCTTTTCAATTATGAGTTTATTCTCAATTATGAAATAATTCTTATTTCATGTATTATTAAATTGTGGCAAAATAATTATTTCTTTGTGAAATAATTATGAGAATTTTACTCAATTATTTAATTTTAGCCTCATAACGTCTAATAACATGCTTGCATAACCTATGGTTGAAAATATGTTAGGGACCTCACCCCTCGCGTAGGTAGAATAATATATTCTGATGTAATAAAGGCCAATATTAGTAAGGCCTAGCAATAATGAAGAATAAGTCGAATGTAAGAAGACCTAATAGAAGCTTCCACTTCTAGAAGGATCTTCCTCTAGATGGTTCTTTTGATACAAACATTTAGTGTAAATAGGAGTCAAGGGTATGAGAACTGTTGTCTTGGATATTATTATAATAGAGCTATGCTCTGCTGGAGGTCGGCCCCTCGAAGAGGAAGGTGAACATTGCTCTCAGTAATCGAAGTGATATTTCTGATGTTATTCTGATATCATTTTGGTGTTATTGCGGTGTTGTTCTAGTTATATTGTTGTTTATCTGCCATTTCTAGCATTTTATTTATGTTCTGCATACTTTTTATATTTGGAATATTACAAGTGGTATCAGAGCACTTTCCTCGGCAGAAAATTGTGGGTTATTTTTTTTTCAGGGTAGAGACATATTCCAACGTCTTTAAGCTACAGAGACCTATTGTTACGCACATAAACCTGCGGTTGAGGGATTAATACACATAAGAAATACAAGTGGTACTTAACATAATATATGTTGGCCACCCTTGTAACCCCTATTGGTACCCCTTCGAGTGGTAGCGCATAAGACAACACCTGTATACAGATTGACCTAGATTTCTGGAAGCCCTCTTTAGATAAATCAATCGGTCACCTGACTGCTATAGTACCACCAAGAAAATCACTTGGGAAGATACTCTCTAGTACCTGGGTAGTCGGGTAGTACAGCTAAGGGCATGGTCTAGCCTCCTTAGTTGGTTCCCTGAGATATTGGGTCAAGTACTACTGTTGGACCCCGCACGTATATCAGAGAGCTATAACCAAGGAAAACCCTTGTCTGTAGAACCCTTGGGGACGAAAACAAAAAATAAAACAGACATCTATTGTTGCACAACTGTGTTCAAGTTGCCAAATCACTACACATTTCTTCCTAGTTAAGAATTTGGGCATTTCATCATTGCAGTATTCTTCAGACCGGAGTATAACTCTGCAGATGTAAAAAAAAAAATATAGAGTTTGGAAATGTTTGCATCATTATTTGAGACTTATTCGATTGTATTTATCTCTTCTCCCTTATCACTTTCATACCTATCATTTTTCAGCAAAAGTTTTGACCCCACCCGCCCCTTTTTGATTCCCTCATCATCATGCCCCATACCCGTAGCCAAGACTTGGAAGCTCGCTTCAATACCTTGCAATCTAATTTCACAGAGACCCAACAAGAAGTGAGACAACTCAGTGCCAATATTGCCTCCATCAATAAAAACATGCATTCATCTATCGTTGCCTCAATCACAAAACTCAAAGATGACCTCAAACAAGACATGACTACCCATCTTTAATTTGTCTCTTTGATGATTCGCACCAAGCTACATATCCCTACAGATCCCCCTTTATCTAACCCACCTTTGCATACCGAAGCTGAAACTTCCTCCCATTCCCATAATTTTCAGTCCCATCACTTTCAGCATGACCTACGCCTTCTGCGAGTGGATGTGACCAAATTTGATGGCTTGGATCCCACGGGTTGGGTAACTCAAATGGAACATTATTTCTCTTTCTATGGCACTACAAATGACTTGGAAAAACTCCAGCATGGTGTTCTCCATTTAGATCAAGAACGTTGGCAATGGTGGTAATGGAGAAAAATTGTCCGTCAAGGGTATGTTGCTTGGACACACTTTGTGGCAGAGCTTTATGAATTCTTTGACACTGACAACAACCATTTAGGTCATTTGACAAATTTGAAACAATTTGGCACAGTGGAAGACTTTATAGTTTCTTTTGAGCGACTGGATTTTCATACAGAGGGCATGTCTGATGCTTTTTTCTGAGAGTGTTTTATCAGTGGCCTAAAGGATGAGATTCGTGCCCATGTCCTCATGGATCGGCCTCAGAGTTAGGTTGAGGCTACTAAACAAGCTAAGGAAGAACAAAAGGTTGTCTTTTCTCAAAACATGAAACCCTCCTTTATTCCTCGCACTAAACCAGTAAATCCCACTCCTCCTTCTACTCCACTAAAGATCCAAAAATTAACCAGGGTCGAAATGGTTGAATGCCAACTAAAAGTCCTTTGTTATAATTTGATGACAAATATTTTCTGGGAAACAAGTGTAAGGAACAAAATATTTTTATGGCCATCTAGGAGGATGTTTCGGAAGAGGATGTTGAAGCTCCCCTGGTGTCTGAGTCACCTGAACCCACAGACATTTCCCCTCCCTCAGACCCTCCCGAAGTAGAACCAGTCATTTCCCTAAATGCACTCATTGGATTCTTTGCTCCCCAAACCCTCAAACTAATTGGCTACATCAAGCATAGGAAGGTCTTCATTCTTGTTGATAGTGGAAGGACCCATAATTTTATTCATTGCCGCATTGCCCAAGAAACCAATTTCTATATCCGTGCATTCAATAATTTATAAATCATGATTTCCAATGGTGGGTCCATGAAATGTGGAGGGCTTTGTGAAAATATGTGTCTCCAAATTGACGACTACCACTTGAAATCTCATATGTTTTCTATTGACATGGGTGGTTGTGACATTGTGTTGGGTGCAGACTCCCTAAGGACTTTGGGTCCCATTCTCATGGATTTTAAGGAATTAACCATGCAATTCAACTAGGAGGGACAACAATATAAGTTCCAAGGCATCACTATCGGTTCCCTTGAGATCATTAGTTCCCATTGCATGGAAAATATGCTCAAAAAAGGTCATTCAGGCATTATTTCCCAACTCCATTCCATACAAGAAATTGAGACACCCTCTATGCCGTAGGACCTCAAATCCATCCTCTCTAAACATCAAGTGGTTTTTTCCACTCCCTAGGGACTCCCTCCTTCCTGTGGTGTTCATGATCATTCCATTCCCCTTGTTCCAGGAAGCCTTTCTCCCAATATTCATCCCCATCATCATCCCTTTTCCCAAAAAAATGAAATTGATAAAATGGTTCAAGAAATTCTTAACATAGGTGTTATCCACCCTAGTACGAGCCCCTACTTTTCTTCGGTGGTCATGGTCATGAAGAAAGAAGGTTCTTGGTGCATGTGTCCTTATTTTTACACCTCAACAAACTCAACATTAAAGACAAATTTCCCATTCATGTCATTGATGACCTCTTGGATGAATTGAGTGGTGCCCAGTTCTTTAATAAACTTGATCTCCATTCTAGCTACCACCAAATCCGTATGAAAGAGGTGGACATTCCTAAGACTTCCTTTATAACTCATGAGGGCCACTATGAATTTTTAGTCATGCCCTTTGGTTTGTTTAATTCTCCCTCCACTTTCCAAAGCCTCATGAATCATGTATTTCGTCCTTTTCTCTATCATTTTGTCTTAGTTTTATTTGATGATATCCTCATCTATAGAAAAACCTGGATAAACCATCTTGCTCATGTGGATCGAGTTCTCCATCTACTCTCTCAGCACCATCTTTTCCTGAAACAATCTAAATGTGCTTTTGGCGCCTCAAAAGATGAATACTTGGTTCATCTTGTTGGCAAGCACAGCGTCAAGGTGGATCCTAAAAAGATTGAAGCTATGCAAGGATAGCCTCACCCAAAGACTCTCAAAACCTTGCGTGGATTTCTGGGCTTCACAGGTTATTATCTCAAGTTTGTTAAGAATTATGGAAAGATTGTGGCCCCTCTCACTACACTTCTTAAAAAAAATTCTTTCACCTGGACTCCAGCAGCTGCTCAGGCTTTTCAAACCTTGAAGATGGCCATGTGCACCACTCCATTCCTGACACTTCCTGATTTCACAAAGACCTTTGTCCTGGAATATGATGCTTCAGAAAAAGGAATTGGTGCTATCCTTATGCAAGAGGGTCGACCTTTGGCCTTTACCAACAAACAATTGTCTGAACGGAATTTGGGCAAATCAATCTATGAAAAGGAAATGTTGAATATTCTTCATGTCATTGATCTTTGGTGCCCTTATCTATTAGGGAAACACTTTGAAAATAAGATAGATCATCAAAGCCTCAAGTATTTTCTGGAACAATGCATTTCCTCCCCAGAGAAACAAAAATGGGTGAATGAGCTCTTTGGATATGATTATGAGATCATTTATGAGAAAGGAAAAGACAATGTGGTTGTGGATACACTTTCCCAAAAATATGAAGATGAAATGTCCATTTTTTGTCTCTCCTTCATTGTACCAGATTGGCTTCAAGTCATTCGCTAGGAATGGCTACATGATCCCAAAAGTTCGCATCTGATACAACAATTGCAGTCCAATTCACCAATTTCCCTAGGGTACTCTTGGCTCCATGATGAGCTTCGATACAAAGGTCATTTGTATTTAGGTAAATAGTCAAAAATTAAATCCATGGTACTTTCTGAGCTTCATGCTACACCCATAGCTGGGCACTCAAGGTTTACCAAAACCTATGACAGGGTCAAACATTCTTTTTTCTGGGAGGGTATGAAACAGGACATTCATAATTTTGTGGTTGAATGTGATCTGTGTCAACGCAACAAGGGAGAAATAGTCAAATCTCCTGGCACACTACAACTGCTTCTAATTCTACCTGCTATTTGGTAGGATATCTCTATGGATTTTATTATAGGTTTACCTAAATCTGGAAATAAATTAGTCATCATGGTGGTCATTGATTGCTTTTCCAACCATGCTCATTTTTGTGCTCTTCAACACCCATTTACAGCATCCACTGTGTCTCAACTTTTCATGGATCAGGTCTTTAAGCTTCATGGCATGCTGCATTCTATTGTTTTTTATCGCGACCCAACTTTCACCAGCAATATTTGGCAAGAATTTTTCAAACTACAAGGCACCCAATTGCATCTCAACACAAATTGTCATTCCCAGACTGATGGTCAAACTGAAGTTCTCAACAATTGTTTGGAAATATATTTGAGGTGTTTTGCATCGGAAAAGAAAAATCAGTGGGCTCAATGGTTGCCACTAGATGAATGGTGGTACAACACTTCATACCATATAGCTACCTGCATGACTCCTTTTGAAGAAATATATGGAAAAAAGCCACCTTCAATTCTCTCATATTTACCAGGTGTCTCGAAGGTCCAGGCGGTGGACCAAACACTTACAGTTCGAGAGGCTATTCTCTGTACCCTCAATGATAATTTGGTCATGGACCATAATCGCATGAAGAAACAAGCAGATCAAGGTCGCTCTGAACGTCAATTTGTAGAAGGGGATCAAGTGTTTCTTCGAATGCAACCTTACAAGGAAAATTCCCTCAAGGCTGACCATTGTCAAAAACTGGTGCCCAAATTTTATGGTCCTTATATCGTTCTCAAGTGTGTGGGATAGGTGGCCTATCAGTTACATTTGCCCAATCATTCTAAGCTACATCTTGTTTTTCATGTTTCCTTCTTAAAGAAGGTGATTGGAACTAAGTGCCAAACTCAAACCAACCTTCCTGAGTTGGATGAAGAAGGCTCCATTTGGCTACATCCAGAAGCAGTTTTGGACCAACGTGAGCGTTGCCTGCGTCAACTAACCATCAAGGAAGTGTTAGTCCAGTGGAAAGATACAACCCTAGCAGATGCCACTTGGGAACCAACTACCATTCTGCAACAATTTCCACATCTCAAGCCTTGAGGACAAGGTTGTTTTTAAGGGGGAGGATATGTTAGGGACCTAACCCCTCACATAGCTAGAATAATATATTCCAATGTAATAAAGGTCAATATTAATAAGGCCTAGCAATAAGGAAGAATAAGCCGAATGTAAGAAGACCTAATAGAATCTTCCACTTCTAGAAGGATCTTCCTCTAGATGGTTCTTTTGATAGACATATTTAGTATAAATAGGAGTTGAGGGTATGAGAATTGTTGTCTTGGATATTATTGTAATAGAGCTCCACTCTGCTAGAGGTTTTCCCCTCAAAGAGGCAAGTGAACATTTCTCTCAGTAATCGAAGTGATCTTTCTGGTGTTATTCTGATATCATTTTGGTGTTATTTTGGTGTTGTTCTAGTTATATTGTTGTTTATCTGCCATTTCTAGCATTTTTATTTCTGTTCTGCATACTTTTTATATCTGGAATATTACAAAATACAAGTATAACAAATTCCCCCTAATGTGTGAGGTCAAAAGAGGAACTAATGGTCAAAATACATTACGAAAATTCATGCTGATGAGTTTCATAAGGAAGGATCTTGGAGGTCAAGGAATGAGTGAGTACCTACAATCAGACATCAAGTAGACATATATATATCATCCCCGAGGTAGGAATACCCATGATAGGAAGAGAAACAAAGCATGGTCACCAACATAATACACTGTGGATCCATTAAGTGAAATGAAAGATCATAGCCATGAAAAAGTACATGGTGGATCCATGTCAGCAAAAAGATCATAGCCATGAGCCAATACAATGTGGATCTATGTCATCGATGTGATCATAGCCATGAGAAAATACAATGTGGATCTATGTCACAACATATATATGAGGAAGACAACAAGCACTGAGGAAATTGCCCCCAAAGTTTTCAAAGTACTCATATACAAGTGATATACTCCAACACAACTTGGGAGTGGATGTTGGAAAGGAATAATGTGGCTCCAATCCTAAGGTATTCATTCCAAAACTCGATGGTACAAATATACAACATGTGAATAGATGGGAGCATGGTAGAAACCATCTGATTACCAGTCATTGATGTATATAGTTTACAGACGCGATAGGACCCACCGATGAAGAAGATGTACCCCAAGGTACCTAGTACAATATAGCGAGTGTAAATAGAGGATCTGATGTCGAGCACTCATAGAATCAATCAATCAAGAATCAATGATGAAAATTCATTGTTGATCACAAGGAGGCCTACCACTATGGACTGCAAGCTCCAAGGTACTGGCTTTTTTCTAGATCCCTTTCCTAGATAATGTGCTGAAGTCAATCAGAAGAGATCCATCAAAGGAGGGCCTTAATGTATCCCCCATCAATCAACACAAAACATACACTAAGAGATGATGTGAAGAGAGAGTATCACCAAGTACATTTGACACAAGGATGGTCGACTTGGAAATTCAACAAAAAAACATATGGTCGACTCCGACTTAAATTTCCCTTGAACATATAACATGAAAAAATGGTGACTTAGAAGCGAGACACAAGATCTTGATGAATATAGTGAAACAAAATAGGAGGCATTGAATCACTCCCCATGATGATTAGTGTTGTTCTAGAGTCTGTACTTAAGGATACGAAGTATAGAGTCTAGGCATCCAGAAGAGGGTAAAAGATATGGAAAGGAGAAAACAACTGCAAGAGAAACTATGGCTGATTTATAAGTTGTCTATGTCTAACTTCCACTTGTTCTTGAATGGTTATATATCATTCAATGGTTGCCCATGAACGTCCGAGTTTGACCCGGGTGGTTGCAGTTCTTTGGATAGTATCAAAGAGGTTTAAGGCAATGTTGGTTTGGTCTGAGAGGCCGGGTTCTACATGAGGTTTCCTTGCAAGAGGGGCAGTCATTTAAGGGACAAAAATTTAAGAGGTTGCTACTTTTAAGTTGTTGATTCAATTTTAGATTATATGAGAAAAAATCCTATGAAGCCAATTAAATGGTTTAACAAAACCAAAGGCCATTTTCTGTAACTGAGTTAAAATTTGAAACCAAGTATGAAATGAAATAAAATGTAGAGCTGTCAGACAATATGAGGCATCAATTCCAGAAGAATATCACGCTGTAACAGAAGAAGAAAAAGAAAAGAAACACTTTAATGGAGCATAAAATATAGAGATCTAAGTAATCCATAGGTCTTGTACCTGCTAATAGCCAATACAGAGGAAAAGTTGTAAATAATTAGATAACTAAAACATGATCGCCACAGTAGAAGTTGTACTAAATTGCAGTTAAAGCATTCATCAAAGATGTATATAAAAATGACATGAAGTATGAAATAACAGAGGAAAACACATAACTCAATCTTGATGGAATATGAACTCTTCAATTCGCTTTGTATTAATCCTGGCAAAGGAAAATTTTCTCTATTACAATCTGCCAAAAGAAAAATCCCTTCCTTACATAATCAAAGATGTATTTATACCAACATGTGGCATTACAATTCAATTATTCAAAGAATGGGAGTTACGAGCTAAGCATGTGGAATGCTTCACTTGCTGTCCCTATCTTTTTTTATAGGCCTTTCACCTCTCCCTGTCGCCTGACATCCAAAACTTTGAAAATACATGTAATTACATTATTTTCTTCCTAAAGATTTTCCTTTCCCATGCTCGATACATTTAAGACATATCTCTACCAGCTGGGTGATAGACTTGGAGGGCTCGACTTGGTTTTTTGCCTCAAATAAGTAACACTTCTTGTCCAGTTGTGGGATCCTCCCTCCCACCTGTCGATCTTATGTCATGATGGATAGTAATAGTAAATTCGGCTTAATTAGCCATTTGTCAATCTAAGCAATGTCCACTTGACTTACTTGAGAGAGCTCATCTTGATCCCTTTCCATACTTTCTTTGATATCTACTAGATGCTTGGCTATGTTAATTTTCCCTAACATTCCAGTGCTATCTTCTCTATCGAGCTCTAACAAATTTTTGTTTATTGAACCAAATATTTCTTCACAAGAATCCCTCACCACTTTGGCCCTTTTTCGGTTTTCGGATATATCATGTTCCCAGGCCGTCAACAGGATATTCCCCCTAGTTTGTTCTTTAATGGACAATCTGGAAGCGATGGCTATCTCTTCCTTTGCTGCAGATGTGACAGCTTCTTGGAATGTACTTCGAGCTACCCGGGCTTCCCTTTCTCTTAAAGTGACTTGGTCCAAGGCTTGGTCTACTAGTTGAACATGATCCTGGATGATTTCTATTTCGGAAAGCAAACTCTGTTGAGCCATTTCTATTCTCCTTCGGATCTCCACGTCCTGGGTTTAGAATATCGACATGTCTATGAGCTGGATTTCGGTGAGATCCAACTCAGTCTACAACTGGTTTATCAATCCCTCCCGTCGCTTAGCCTGCATTTGGATCTCTTCAAACGACTGTTGCATTTGCTCAAGATTAGTCTTGCGTTTCTTGATTTCCTATTAGTTGTCCTCTCTGGCTTGCTCAAGCTCTTTATATGCCTCATTTCATTCATCTATGATTTTGATAGATGACTCTGCAACTCGTTGATCTACCAATCCTTGTGTTTCAATAGGCTCCTTAGGGTCCCAACTGAGTATTGGTTTGCGGTGGCATAGGCCCCCAACGTTCCCACTATCTCGTCAGCGAACTCTTCTTCTTCTAAACCTTTGTCATCTGTCAATATTTTGATTTTTTTGGCCACTGCGCTTTCCTGGTGATGCATTTCCTGTTTCACTATGGCCCTCGTTTTCTTGTTGAAGAAAAACTTGCTAGGGGGCAACTCTTCGGCGGTGATAAGAGTCATGTCTTCTATAGATATCTCTCTATAATTAGGGCCCCCTCTGGAAAAATGTAGGGGTGTGACAGACGGGATGGGACTACCAATTTCTAAGGGTATATTCTTCGCACCAGCATCGGTACCCGATTTATTCAGTGTGAGCAACAATGGGTCTCCTACCTACTTTGCGTGCATCTCGACTCTAACCTCGGTCTACCTATCTAGATTATCTACCCCTAGAGATCTTTCTTCATGGCTTGGGCCTTCAGATTCTTGTTTGAGGACCTTAATTTTCTCTTTGTACCCTTGAGCTTCCTGTTCATCCGGACCTATGCTTGTCAGGCCCTTGGCGTCTGGTTCTTGAGACCCCGGGGGTTTTGAGACTGTACCTTGCAAAACTTTGGGGAGCCCACTCCTCCAGTGCTCCTGGAACTTATTAAAATCAAACATGTCTCCATACTGGAGGGCTCAAACCCGATTTAGAACTTCTGAGTAAGTTTTTACCCCTCAGAAAACTTCGTCATGGGGGGATATTTCATGCTCGTATCCTTTCAGGCCGCAACTTGCTAGGTGGTTTTCCACAATCTTATGTAGGTCATGCTTCTTAAACTTGATGCCCACTAGTCTCATCTCACTCAGGTTTGTGGCCTATGCTTTAGCATGGCCAATATCTAATAAAGAATAGGTGTCAATGTGTATGGGAAAAGGTGGCCATACCTTCTTCTGAACTTCCTTGAGTTCCTTTCTTACCCTGCCAAGCATCGTTTGCCTGGAAATCTCGTGACACAACATCTTATCTGGTAAAAATAGAGGTAGGGCATATGGTGGAACAGAGAAACCAAAAACCCTAATATATGAAAATTCCCTTTCAATATACCAGTCTGCTACGCGACTTAAATCTTTCGCGGCTTTATTTGAAATCTAGGGGGGTGGTTGGTCGAAGATAGAAATATGCATGGGCACCACTACCCAATTGAAAATCTCATATACGAACTCCTTGGATTTATCCTCCTAGAGCTTCAAATGGTATTCATGAATAGGTCGTTCGTTGGTTGGGGTCCAACTCCAGCTCATTAATGGGAAAGGCATCAAGAAGCACACAACATCCATTATGTAAGCCGTCATAAAAAAATGAGGACGTTTTCCCACTTGCCTTTTTCTCTCAGTATTTTGTGATCTGCCTAGCCAGACTATCAAACAAAAGCTTGGCCTAATCGAACATGAAACCCTCAGCCATTGTGTGAATCAACGACACCCATGGGAGGAAGAAGTGAGTGGTATCCTCATTCCCATACAGCCTACAGACCATCATTGCTACATACATGAATTGTGGCTCCAACGCTTATATCGAATAGATTCCATTGGAGTCGGCCCTGAATTTCGCGAGGTGCGAATACCAATCCTTAATAAGGTCAGATAGGATTTTCCCATACTGCTTGCATTCTTTATTTTTGAAGACTTCTAAGAATTCAGCGTTGTCCATGAATCTCGGTGTGGGAGACAATTTGTACATTCCCCATATATGTTCTGGCCTGAAAGTCCCAACCACCACCTTCTTCTCATTGAAAATTGTCCTGTTTGGGATATCTACATGGTCCAGCGCCCATTTTATCATATCACAATATGGGAGGAGACATGGCCTTACTGCGATCTTGTGTATCTTAGAATAAGTAACAACTTTATATTTTATGGATATGTCCTCTTTCTCATTATTGTTGGAATCGTCCAAACAATTGATCATCTCGCGTTGCAAGACGTCGAAGACTTGTGTCCATGTTTTGCTAGTACTGTTGCTCCTGGATGAAGTATCAGAGATAATATCCGAACCTTGACCCGAACTCTCACCAGTAGCCTTGGGAGTTTTCCTCAGAGCCATAATATAGAACTCTGTAATTTGGCTTCCTGTCATAGAGAGAAAAAATACAAACAGGGGTTACTTTGGCAAAATGGCTCTGTGGAAAACTAGAAAGAATTTCAAATGAACGATGATAATCCTTTCATTTTGAGCACTTAAATTCTATACGAGTTCACGCTGACAGAACGTTCAAATCATTAAAGGAAATATTTTAGAGATAAAATCAGATCATAGTATCAATCACTTCATGGGACCTTCTTATAAATTTCATAAATGTTTTGATGTCGTGACTCGGGAAGAACGCATAGACGTTTAAAACTTTGTCCGTAGGCTATACCAACGTAAAATTTGATTAAGGCATTAGTCAATCCAGCTTAGTCCGTTTATTAAGTGCTTTTAGTTCTTAATTTCTTTTTTCGGTGTTCGCAACTTCGGAATATTTCTACCCTCAATTTTGGACCATGAACCCCAAAGATCGCGAAACTGCGATTTGGCGGATTAACATTAATTACCTTTGGTTTTTAATTTATCAAGATTAAAAAAAAAGGGATCTCGCGACCTTGGGTATCGGGGTTACAAGTATCATATCCCTATAATTCATGGCATAAGTAAAGTCTGAATCGCGAACTCGCGACGTGATTAGCTTAAGTGATAATCCTTTATTTAAATCTTTTAATTAATTGTGATATGGGAAAAAATTTCTAAACTTTGCAAATTCGGGAGTCGGGATTATGAGGGGCGAGAATTCGATAACACTTTGTCGCAAGGAAACCCAAATTGAAAAATTGCGATGGGCCTTACTAGAATTTAAACACTTTTAGCTTGCACTTAAGAGCATTTAAAATGTGTTCTTGGGGTTTTGGACTCGAGGTTTTAGGTAGGCTGGGAAAATATCTCTTTATACATCGCGAACTACCGATTTTCGAGAAACCAAAATAGGTCTCTTAAATAAAGATCATTGTTAAGAAGCAGCTCCATAGCTAATCTTTAGTCTTGAAAATTTTAGAAAAATGGGGTTGTTCCAACATAGGCTCCATCTAGGGATCTCATCTCCCTACGGGATGAGAAGAATAGTAGACCATGTGCCTTTATTGGGTGAAGGGAGTCATTAGTTTTCTTCTGCGAGCCTTGTTAAGAAAGAGGATATAGAAGAAAAAGGAAGGTTTCATCCTTAACTCTGAAAGCCTTTGGGACTTCATCCCTTCCCTATCTCAAAGTCGGTCCACCTGGTAGCTTCCCCTTCCCTAATACTGAACTTGTGTCTACTTAGGATGACCAAAGAATCTTAAGGATTTAAATAGGTTTTGTTGATTTTTCTTGCATCAGTGTGAAGTAGTTTTGACATTTTTAAACAGGGATTCTTGTACAAACATGGGATGTAGATATGGCTTCAAGTGAAAACTAGTCACAAATAACAATATGGTTCATGTATAATAGCCTTACGGATATCTTGCACATTGCTTCACTGCCAGCGAGCCTGTTCAGTACCCCGGCGAAGTTATCTGGTTCCCTTTTATTGAATTTCCTTTTTCCACTTCAAGCTATAACTTTGCATTTAAATGTTGAGATGAGGGCAATCACTTCATGAATTTCCTTTCATCATCTCTTTGGGACTGGATGGGGGAAATTGATTTTTTTGAATTTCCTTTCACCATCTATCTATACTTTGCTTTTGACATGAAGTGGGGGCAATCAATTAGTATAAAGTATACCAGGGGTGATATCTGTGTATAATTTTCTATAGAGGTCTGTTAACTCATTTTGATTAATCTGGACCAGTTTCCCCTTTGACCTTCAAAACATCTTAGTCTGGTGGTAACATATGGGGAAGTTTATTTCCAGGGGCCTTTTTTTGATGCAAAACTGATCATTAAAACTTGTTGAAATAACTAAGAGAATTAGGATCAGCCCACACATATCTTAGTTCAGTAGGAGCCGAAGAGCTATCTGGACAACCTTCAAAACAATCTTTTTCTAAATTCGTGTGGTAAGGTTTAACTCCTTCTGTGGATGCTATAGGGAAACATCTGGTCCCAGGGGAGAAAGAAACGTAGAAAGGGGGGGAAAGTGACGAGGAAAGCTCAGATTTTATAAGCACATGCATTATACTTAGTTTCGACCTTGGGAACTTTTTCTTTGAGGCTACTTTACTTCTACAGTTTGTTTCAAATTTCTTCATCTTATTTGGGAGGAACTCCTTGGAAACCATAGTGACAAAGTTCTTTGGTGGGAATACCCACTGAAAAACCACATTCGATGAAACGTTGTTGCACCTAGGTGATAATCATTCAAAAAATCTAGACAGTTCGGGTGATCATACCTTTGCCTTACCATTTCGATTTCATCTTAATAAACTTTCTTTTATCACTTGTTTTGGGTAGATTGATTTCCCGATTCATGCCCATTCGTTTTCTTCTTTTGCTATTGGGGTTGTAGGCCGTAATCCTGAAAGAAAACAACAGTGAGAGTATCAAGGTTTCCAGGTTTATAGATTTCGAGGCATTGATTATTTGTATATCCTTATTCCTAAGAGATCACTAACCTGTTTTATTTGCAATGAAGGTAAAACTCAACCAAATCTATAAAAAGAAAACTAAAACACAAACCGGTATATACAATGGAAACTGGGAAATCATTTATTTCATATAATGCTTCAGATAACGCCCATTAACAGGGACGTTGAAGATTTTACCGTCCAAATTTTCCAATAGAAACAAATTCTTCCCTTCAGACACTGAGACTTTGAACGGTCCATACTAGATATGGTCAAATTTACGATGTTTCGTAGAGTCTTCTCTCCTAGCATCCCATTTCAAAACCAAATTGCCAGGGAGGAATTCCCTATCTTTGGCCTTATGATCGAACAATGCTTTCATGTTGTCCTGGTATTTCTACATCGTTTCGTCCACCTCGGTCCTGTGTTGTTGGACCTCAATCAGCTGATTTATTCTCCTTGTGACATGGTTTGGTTCTTCCTTCTCATATTGCCAGAGCTTCATCACAGGGAGTGCTAGATTTATAGGTAATACCACATCAATCCTGTATACCATTTGGAAAGGATAAGTACCAATGGATTTCTTCGTACCTATCCAATTTTCCCACAAAGCATACTTCAAATTCACATGCCAAGATTTTTGTTTTTTCTCAACACCTTCTTAATTATGGTAATTAAAATTTTATTTGATGATTCAGATAACCCATTTCCTTGAGGGTAATATGTTGTGGAGTGACCCAATATGATGTTATATTTTTAGCAAAATCTAACCATTGCCATAGACTTGAATGCCTGGGAAGTATCCGTGACTATCTTTCGGGGATAGCTGAATCTAGACAGTATATTCTCTTCCAAGAAATCTATTACCACTGAATTATTCACCTTTATAATCAGAATAGCCTCCACCCATTTGGTGAAGTAATCTGTAGCAGTGAGGATCCATTTTTTTTTAGCGCTAGAATGCGGGTTGATTTCGCCTATAAAATCTAACCCCCATTGTTGAAAAGGGGCTTCAGTTTTGACAGGAACTAGAGGTAGCACTGGGAGCTTCTGTTTACCCACAAACAACTATCAAGGGTTACAGGTTTTGACTTTGGCGTAGACATGTGAGAATAGTTTAGGCCAATAATATCCTACCCTCAGGATTTTATAAGTTGTTGCCCTCTAGGCGTGATGCCCTCCACACACTCCTTCGTGAATTTTTTTTATGACCCCCTATGTTTCTGATTCTACTAAAAAAACCAGTAGGAAGCCTAATGGGTCCTTCCAGTACAATTGGCTTTCGGATATACAACACTTCACCGCATGCATCTTCAGTGTCCTAGATTTAGCTAGAGACAGATCACTAGGGCATTTTAGGGTCAGTAGGTAGGACACTATGTCCTTATACCAATCCGATAAGGAAAACTTTTCTTCAATTATGGTTGTAGCTATTTGGTCATCGAGCTCGTTTACGTCCCCACATCCTTCATATCCCTGCAGGTTATTCTTTTCGAGTGCTTTGAAATTTGATTTAGCTAAGAGTTTAGCCAAACCCTGTCGTTTTACTAGTTTCGTCGATTTCACCTCTAGATCAAATTCTTGAATTTTAGCAAGCCACCGACCCCTCTTTCCATGATTGTCGGGTTGAACCAATATATGTTTTATAGAACTGGTGGGAACATATGCAATTACCTTGGAGTGTAGCACGTAGGTTCTAAAATCCTTCAACGCCTTCACCATAGCATACGCTTGCTTTTCCATTATATCATATCTCAATTTAGCATCTCTAAGACTTTTAATGAAAAAAGATATTGGTTGCTTGAAACTTTCTTCATTCTTCTGGAGAAGTATTGCCACCACTGTGTGTTTGGAGGCGAACGAGAAAATCAGGAAATCTTTTAGATAATCAGGGCTTGCCAGTACAGGCGCTTCGCTGATAACTTTCTTGATGCGTGCAAATGACGCTTTAGCTTCTGCCGTCCATTTCACTTCGTTGTTCGTTTTTAGCATATCTATGATCAATTTCACGATTTCAACAAAGTTTGGGATAAATTCTCTCAAAAAAATTTTTTTTCCTAAAAATGACTGAATTTCTTTTACATTTCTAGGAATATTTATGTTGTCTATAGCTTCTACCCTTTTAGGATCGATTTTAATTATGTCTTGAGACAATGTGGCCCAAGAGTTTACCTTCTTGCATAAAAAAGAGAGACTTCTCGAGGTTTAAGTACAAACCAAAATTTTGGCATTTTTTGAATGTTTACTTTAGATGTATCAAATGGTCTTCATCAGATTTAGAAAAAATAGTTAGATCGTCAATGTAGGTAACCACGAATTTATCTCTCTCACTGACGAAAGCGATATCCATAGCGCACTGGAAGGTAGCACCTGCATTCATCAGACCAAAAGACATTTTGTCATACATAAATGTGCCCCAAGGGGTGGTGAAAGTTATTTTTTCTTTATCATGCTTGTTGACAGCAATTTGATTATAACCGGAAACCCATCGATCATCGACATCCCATTTTCCCCAACTACTTTTTCCAAAACATGATCCATTTTGGGTAGAGGATAATTGTCTTTGAGAGAGAACTTATTTAGATTTCTAAAGTCTACAAACAGTCTGATCTCCCCACTCTTCTTCCTAACTGGGACTAGGTTCGCCACCCAGTCAGAGTACCTAAGAGGTACAATTATTTTTGCGTCTAGAATCTTTTTCACTTCTTTTTTGACCACAAGCAATAAAATGGGGTTTATTTGTCTGAGCTTCTATCTAAAGGGTTTAACACCAGGTTTCAAAGGTATCTTGTGCTTGATCATAGAGGTGTCATAGGTTCTGAGCTCATCGTAAGACCATGCAAAAACCTTATACCGTCTGAGTAAGTCTGTATACTTGATTTTTATCTCAGGAGGAAGGTACTTTGATAGTTTCACTATCCTAGGTTATTTAGCGGTGCCCACGTCACAGTCTTCGACCTCCTCTGGTTGGGGCTGCAAGGTAGACCTCAGAGGCATGTCGTTTTGATCAAACAACCTTTCCATAGGTATCAGGCCCTTAGGGATCTGATTACTTTTTAACACTAGCATGTGATGATTTGTGATTTTTTCTTCGAAGTCCTAAGGCTATTCCCCTTCCAGCATAATCCAGGTATGGTCATTTTGGTTTTCCTGGTCAATGTGAGTTTCATCGAAATCATCCACCATTTCCAAGAACTTTCTGATCTATTTGTCATCTTCAAATACCTACCAGTGTTGTATGTTGTTTGGTATGGATGGTCTGTGCCTCACCTCTATGTGGTATTTTAATTTGAAAGCGGTAGGGGGTGAGAAGGTCGAAGCTGCTTTGGCCAATGAATCGGCTTACGAGTTTTCCACACATGGGATGAAATGAACCTTGACTGATGAAAAGAAATTTTCCATTAGATCCCAGGCACAATTTCTGTAGGACCTTAGTGTCAGGTGCTTGGCCTGTTACTGTCAATATACCTACTTCACAATCATTTCTGGATCTCCATAGACTTCTAGGTTCTTTATGTTTATCTTCTTGGTAGCTTCTAGTCCCAAGACTAGAGCTTCATATTCACATATATTGTTTGTGTAGTCTATGTCCCACTGTAGCCTATAAGAGAAGGGGACAACAAACTCATTTTCAGGTGCTACAAAAAGCACTCCTGCACCTTCTCCTCCACACGATGAAGCACCATCAAAAAACATTTTCCAAGTTCCAGTGCTATACACATTTTTATCTGTCTTTTGAGTTTTTATTTCATCTATACAACTTTCTTCTGTACAATTATTTTCACTATCGTCAAAAGAAAAAATACAATTTCCCAGGTCTTGATCAGTGACATAAACATGGTAATTGTTAGGATTTAGAGGATCGCTTATCGTGTATTCCAACTGTGTTTCTCTGTATAACCAAGTGAACTGCTCGCCAAAACAAGGATCGTGGCATAGGTCATGTCCAGCTGAAGGGATCCCCCAAGCTTAGCTCCACAAGATCTAGATAATAGAAAACCATACTTCAGGGGTATATCAGGGATAACTACATCCATTAGGACATTTTTTACCGGAATCTGGGTGAGTGTGACTACTAAATCTTTGATCATGCCCATGCACTTAACTCTCCGTGAATCAAACAAGTAAATATCTCCATAGGGTCTGGTGATTTCGAGGCCTAGTCTGTCCATAATAGATTTGGGCATTACGTTATGAGAGGCTCCAAAGTCCAGCATGCAATTATGCAGCAGCCGATCGTGCACGTTCAGGGTAATATAGAAGGAGGTGACGGTATCTCTGGCACCTTGAAAATGTGGACCAAAAGTGATATTAGGCTTATCATCTTCCATATTTATCACGTCATACTGACTCTCTAAATCTGAAAAATTTATCATTTTGGTTATTTTCTTTCGGTACACAGGGTTCTTCGCCAACTCAACTAAAGGTATTGGTATCTTGATCTTATTTATCTTGTTTTCTAGGAAGAAACTTCCAGCAACTCTATTTGTTTCCTTAGCTGAAACTTCACACTCTTTCTTTTCCAATTTATTTGTTTGCACTGTTTTATTTTCGGCGGTTTTGGTTTCCGGTGTCTGCGTTTTAGCTGTCTTAGTTCTTCTCGCTTTGGTTTCAGCCTCCTTTACATTGGTATTTTGTGAGTCTACCCCTTTGTTAATTCACATCTCAGTCTCTTTCTGGGCGGGCTCGTATGTTTCGCCTCTAGGAAAAATTTTCTTGGGTTGAGTAGTCATCACAGTTTTATTTTTAGGCCTCAAATTGTACTTATGTTGGAGCTCGGCCATTATAGTATCAGCCATCCCTTGATAAGTAGAATCATCAACATTGTTTATGTTATCATCTTCAGTCAACGACCGTTCTGCGTTTAGAGACTTCTCATAATATTCCTTAGTTAAATGAGGTTGCATACATTCATCGCCCAAATTGTTTACATCTTCTTCTAAATCCTCAAAGTCTTGCATATCATTTCCTCCAATAAACTTTCATTTTTTAGAGGGGTTTAAATTTTTTGATCTTCATTTTTAATCTGCTTTTGTTGAATTTGAGGACTAGGGTTCTATAAGGGGATTATGGAAAAGAAAGGGATTGGTTTGTTTTTCTCATCCTACTCAACCTCGTAGTGCATCCCTTTTTTCACTGAGCTTCTCCACCTCATCCTTGTACTACAGGTTCTAAGTCTGTAGGTCAGCTACATACTCAACTGGTTCTTAAACCTTGCCTACAACTCTTTGCCAGAATTTGTTATTCTTTTTGTGAGGAAAGGGAGATTAGATCTTTCTCCTAAATTCTCTCTTAACAAATTGATCATCTTTGGATTGGTCTAGCTCCATTCTTGAGATTTTGTTTGATAGCTCTTTTATTATCCTAGCCATATCACCCATTTTGTCATCTAAGGACCTTCCAAATCCAGAGGGACCCGCTTGTTCTCTAAAACATTTGGTCTCCCTATTTCCCGTTTCGATTTTCATTTTTAATTTACCCGAAGCCATCATGTTTGACTCAATTTCCACAATGTCATCTTGCATTCAAGTTAAGTCGGCCCCTCTCCTTTCTCTTAATAGTAGAGAAAAATCAGGTCCGAAGGCTCCTGCGAAAGTTACTTTGGCTATGGGTTGGGACGGTTTAACCTCAACCGGGATCTTATTGTACAACTTGTTAAATCTCTGGATAAATTCCATAACAGTTTTTGATCCTTTTTTCTTTAAAGACCCGAACTCAGTCAAATAGTACAAATGAACCTTTCTTTTACCCCATTGTCTGAGAAATAGGTCTTCTAGTGCATTGTAGAATAATATTGAACTTGGGGGCAAGTTCTGAAACCAATTTCTTACCTGTCCTTCAAAGGTTTGGACAAACAACCAGGAATACACGTCCTCATGTTCGAGACCTAGAATATCAACGAATTGATCGAAGAAGTTGATATGCTCGACTACGGTTAGATCTCCTTCTCCTATGAACTTGGGCAAGTTTTTCATATAGTTTTCTGGTAAATCATGGAGGGGTACTAGAAGGACCAAGGGGGCATATCTAGCATCTACCTTGGCAAAAATATTGGGGAGAGGTTGTTGGCCTTGAACTCCTACTCCTCCTGCTCCTCCTCCAGTGACGACCATGGATAATCTAGGAGAGAAAATTGGTGCGTTATAAAGAGGGTTGGTGAAGATGTATAGTGACTCTCTAGCTTCTCCAGAGTGG
>JASDQU010242264.1:67238-90718 GCA_032191745.1 Picea mariana
TATCAGGGGAGGTGAAAGTTGAGAAAGGGGGAAAGGGTATACGGGGACTCAGTTCCTCTGATTTGCAGGATATGTAAATGGGAGAACCCACCGTTGTTGAATCTGATTATGCGGTACCTTCTTCAAGGCCTTGAGTGACATAGAAGTTTATATCAAGAGTGATGGGATATTAATATGGATGAGATTTATGGCAGACGTCTCACCCCTACTAACATAAGAGGTAGTTGGAGAGGTTTTGGTCTTAAGCTCGGGTAGGATTAACTCAGGGTTTAGGGTCTCAACTTCGACAGTACTGTCTGATGTTTTTCTGAGAGAAATTTATCGCAAGGATGAAGGTTCAAGAGGGATATTAGCTTTGGACTGAGTAGACTTGGGTTGTTAAACAATAGTGGTTTGTTTGAAAATACCCCTTGGTTTTAGTATTTTTTCAAGATCGGAAACTGGCATGGTCTGTTTAGCATATGAGTTTTGTCTGGTGTTCCTTTGAATGGATGCCATCTTACTTAAAAGTGGAGCCGCCAAGTGAATGATAAAGGTTAGCCTTAGCAAGGTGTTCGATCTTTGTTCATTATCAAAAATGAAACTTGGAAATGTCCTTCACTTAGGGAAAGTGACTACAATTGTCTGATCCTCGACAATGATGCTAGAAAGATGTTGTTCCAGAGTCTGTACTTAAGGCTATGAAGTATAGAGTCTAGGCATCCACAAGAGGGTAAACGATATGGAAAGGAGAAAACCACTGGAAGAGAAACTATGGCTGATTTCTATGTTGTTTATGTCTAACTACCACTTGTTCTTGAATGGTTATACCCCATTCAATGGCTTCCCACAAATGTTCGAGTTCGAACCGGGTGGTTGTAGTTCTTAGGATAGTATCAAAGAGGTTTAAGGCAATGTTGGTTTGGTCTGAGAGGCCAGGTTCTACATGAGGTTTCCTTGCAACAAGGGCAGTCATTTAAGGGACAAAAATTTAAGAGGTTGTTTCTTTTAAGTTGTTGATTCAATTTTAGATTATATGAGAAAAAATCATGTGAAGCCAATTAAATGGTTTAACAAAACCGAAGGTCATTTTCCGTAACTGAGTTAAAATTTGAAACCAAGTATGAAACAAAATAAAACGTAGAGTTGTCATACATTGTGAGGCATCAATTCCAGAAGAATCTCACACTGTAATAGAAGAAGAAAAAGAAAAGAAACACTTTAATGGAGAATAAAATATAGAGATCTAAGTAATCAATAGGTCTTGTACCTGCTAATAGCCGATATAGAGGAAAATTTGTAAATAATTAGATAACTAAAACATGATCACCACAGTAGAAGTTGTACTAAAATGTAGTTAAATCATTCATCAAACATGTATATAAAAATGACATGAAGTATGAAAAAACAGAGGAAAACACATAACTCAATCTTGATGGAATATGGAGTCTTCAATTTGCTTTGTATTAATCCTGGCAAAGGAAAATTTTCTCTATTACAATATGCCAAAAGAAAAATCCCTTCCTTACATAATCATTATGTATTTATACCAACATGTGGCGTTACAATTAAATTATTCAAAGAACGGGAGTTACGAGCTAAGCATGTGGAATGCTTCACTTGCTGTCCCTATCTTTTTCTGTAGGCCTTTTACCTCTGCCTGTCGCCTGGCATCCAAAACTTTGAAAATACATGTAATTACATTATTTTCTTCCTAAATCTTTTCCTTGCCCATGCTCGATACATTTAAGACATATCTCTACCAGTTGGGCGATAGACTTGGAGGGCTCGACTTGGTTTCTTGCCCCAAATAAGTAACGCTTCTTGTCTAGTTGCGGGATCCTCCCTTCCACCTGTCGATCTTCTGTCATGATGGATAGTAATAGTAAATTCGGCTTAATTAGACATTTGCCAATCTGAGAAATGTCGACTTGACTTACTCGAGAGAGATCAGCTTGATCCCTTTCCATACTTTCTTTGATATCTACTAGATGCTTGGTTATGTTGATTTTCCCTAACGTTCCAGCGCTAGCTTCTCTATCGAGCTCTAACAATTTTTTTTTTATTGAACCAAATATTTCTTCACAAGAATCCCTCACCTCTTTGGTCCTTTTCCTATTTTTGGATATATCATGTTCCCAGGCCATCAAGAGAATATTCCTCCTGGTCTGTTCTTTAATGGAAAATCTGGAAGCAATGGTTATCTCTTCCTTTGCTACAGATGTGACAACTTCTTGGAATGTACTTTGGGCTACCCAGGCTTCCCTTTCTCTTAAAGTGACTTCGTCCAGGGCTTGGTCTACTAGTTGAACATGATCCTGGATGATTTCTATTTTGGCAAGCAAACTCTGCTGAGCCATTTCTATTCTCCTTCGAATCTCCGTAGCCTGGGTTTGGAATATCGTCATGTCTATGACTTGGATTTTGGCGAGATCTAACTCAGTCTATAGCTGTTTTATCAATCCCTCCTATCGCTCAACCTGTGTTTGGCTATCTTCAACCAACGGCTACATTTGCTCAATATTAGTCTTGAGTTACACGATTTCCTGTCAGTCGAACTCTCTGGCTTGCTCAAGCTCTTTATATGCCTCATTTCAGTCATTCGTCTCTGATTCTGATAGACAACTTTGGAACTCGTTGATCAACCGATCCTTGTGTTTCAATCGGCTCCTTAGGGTCCCAACTGAGTATTGTTTTCCGATGGCATAGGCCCCCAACATTCCCTCTATCTCGTCAATGAACTCTTCTTCTTATAAACCTTTGTCGTCTGTCAATATTTTGAATTTTTTGCCATTGTGCTTGCCTAGTGATGCATTTCCCATTTCACTATGGCCCTCCTTTTCTTGCTGAAGAAAAACTCACTAGGGGGCAACTCTTCAGTGGTGATAGGCATCAGGTCTTCTATAGATATTGCTCTAGCATTAGGGTCCCCTCATGGTGTCATTTGTCTCTGAAAAATGTTCTTTATCAGTCATAAAATCTAATTCATAAGTAAACAAGAACACACAGAAGACCAAAGATAGATCATACATATTTAGAAACTTCTGTTGAAAGATATGATTCAGTTTTGAGTCATGTTGCCTTCAGTAAGACCCTGTTGTCATCAAGATGGTTTAGCTTTCTAGTAAATTCAGAATGAATGAAGACAGGAAGTATCTCACAAGTACATAACAGACCTTATATCAAAATTTCCCCTTCGGTTCTCTCCCCATTTGTATCTTCTTTTGATTGAGATTTTATTCTTTCCCAATAAGTTATGGTAGTTCAACTACTTTTCTTTTGTTAAGCTTAATTAGCTTAACTAATTAGTTGAGACAAATATATAATAATACTTAAATAAGGGTCTATTTAAATAATAACTAAATAGGTGGGGCCCCTTGTCACTCCAATTTTCATTTCTTTAATGATCATCAAAATATGAAATATAATACCCCAAAAATTAACTCAANTGTAACTCCCAGCCTCATATAAATAGACAAATATTTTAGTATCAAAATAAAACATGACTATAGCCAAAAATAGAATCGTATCCATGTTGTCCAAAACATTCTATCTAAATGTGTGTTTGTTGTCCAAAACATTTTGTCATCATACCAATAAAAACTTTCCACAAAACAAGATAACATTAAAATCATTAAAACCCATATTTTTTGTGAGAGGCATTTTGCCTCTTTTCACTGATGCCTTCTTTTTATCCATTTTTCTGATTTGTCTTGTGCAATAGCCTTCAATTGATTGGAACCTTGTGGGTGGATTTCACTAATGGCATGGGAGAAACTATTTTTGAGGTGGAGATGAGAGGAAACTGATTTAAAGGAGTCTTTGGAATGCTTGGAGGGATTAGCCACTTCTTTTCCTTTATCTAATTATAGCTCGGGAATAACATTTTTAAATCTCTTTCTTGCATGAAAGGACTATATTGGTGAGACAAGAAGACCATCTTGGGTTGAATGGCAGTGGAGGAGGGGCCAATGGCAACTATACTATAGGACAAACACTATGATGTGCAGTAGGTTGATGGGAAATCTCTTGCCAATCATCATTTGCAGGTGGTTTTGGCTGCATAGAAAGATGAGGAGGGGACACGGATACAAGAGAAATTTTAGGGTGACTAGAAAGGAGGCCTCTCAGGTATAGGTTGAAAAATTCCTTGGCCAACTAGATTAAAAAATATAGCTTGGAATGGATGATTTAATTATTGCAGATCATTGTTAAAATGTATTGAAAATTGTTGGCTTCTATGGCCTCTTTGCCATTTGTTTTCTCTACCTTTGTTTTCAACTCTACCATTGCTTCCTCTACTAAAAAAACTCATCCTGAAGCAATACTCCAATCAGACTATGAAAACTCTTAACAATTCATTCACTAATACTCTACCTAAATAAAATCAATATGTTGGCTCTATCATTCATAACAGAAGCATATGCAATCCATCCATTGACACAACCCACCACATCCAATAATCAATTGCAATTTGAACAGGGAATGATAGGGTCATTGGGAATATGAGGGGATTTGTAATGAATGAAAAATGGTAGCATGGACAGGAAACCAATCAAATGAATATTGTTCAAACAAAATGCAAAGCCCTTTTCTTCAAAAACAATATCTTCATATCACAATTTCCAACTAAAATCATCATCCAATCCTCCTTAATCCTTTTCCTTTAAAAATGAAATTCAAGATAACAAAACAAGGGATGGATTAAATGTTATTGGGAAGGTGGTGGGAATATAATGAGAGAAAAATGATACAATGAATAGGAATAATAGCAATTACTGTTATGTTCAATAAATAACATTCATTGACTTTAAAATCAACATTGCCATTATTCAACAAAAATCATTTGAATATCAATTGTTTACCATGCACATTTATTTCCAAAACTCCCACCAAATTATGTTTGTGCCATAACATTATTTTTAAACTTCAACACACAAAATCCATAACATGGGAACAATTTGTTTAACATACAATATCCACGATATGGAAACATTTTATTTAAACTGCCCAATACCAATATCAAAGAAAATGACAGGATTATCAAACTATGCAAATTTCATTTCTCCTTTTAAAACCATAGATATTCTTTAAATGGGTTTAAATAATTCTACATGAGATTGTTGACAAAGCAATTTGACTCAGTCAAAACCATAACCATAATGCCTCAAGTCGGTACGAGAGGCCGAGAAGAAAACAATCATAAAACCCTTCAACTGTACCTCACATACAATTTACATTACAACCCCAAATAAAAGCTGCCAAAACAAATCGGGTTTGAAAACTTAGTGTGAACATGGTGAGCATCAAACCCACATCAACCTCAAGTCGACAGAATTCCCTCATGGGTAAAAAAAATTGAGCAATGGTTATGTGGGTCGAATCCATATTTCCATTGTTTGGTTAAAACAACTAAACAAGACTTTGAATCTGGGTTTATATTTATTTACTTCCCTGCATTATTGGATGGAAAAAACAAGGTTTGGGACTGACAAATATGCATAGGTCTCAAGGAATGGCTACAAGAAAATCCAAAACATTTCCTTCCCACCAAAAAAGAATTCTTCACAAACTTCCCAAAGTGACCGCAAGACAATACATAGGCCTCCATCATTTTTTAAACAACGGTAAGGATAATACGAAAGGGATACAAAACTTCAAGAGTATGGATATGAAGTGAGGGTACAATACAATAATCCCAAAAACCGACTGGTTTTTTAATTTTACAGAGGAAACCCTCGAAATTAATCAAAATGAGTTAAATCAAACATGTTCACCCACATACATTTGCCAACATCCATACCACAATAATACCACCTTTGCTATAGGTGCCATATGGCCAAATACTTCAATTAGAATAGAATGTCAAATAATAATTTCAGTTGAAACACTTAAATGCCAATAGGAAGAAACCCAATTTGAATGTATCTTACACACTAGAATGCCCACAAACAATCCACTGTAAACTTTGGAAAAAAAACACATTCTTCATGCAAACTCTAAGAGCCAACAAAACGATTTTACATGGAGCAAAGCTAACAATTCATGAATGAAGAGGTAAAATACCATACCTATAAGAAGAATGGTAAAACAATTAACAGAGTGCAATTATTTTCCACCAAGGCCGAGCACAATGGAGGCATTACTAACCAGAGAAACCAAAACAAGCACAAGGAGAATAGTGAAGGTGGTGGCTTCGAGATAGGGTAAGAACGACGTGCAGTAAATGCATGTTGCTTCCCCTCTTTTTGCATTAAATTCCATCAACCACAGCCAAATATGGAGCACATTTAGCCTCCAATACATTATTCCAAACATATGATATCAACCAACGAAACATATCATTTCCATATTTGAAATCGAATCAGACCTCCCTCTTGGATTATTTCAACTATTATATGCCCATTTAACACTTAGTACCCAAAATAACATGTCCCACATTCCTTGTTAGTGGAATATTTAAATAATCAATCATCCATATATATTAAAAAATATGCCATAAGTTGCATGTGGTTGGTACTTGGAGTTTGAATAATATATCAAAATTTAGGTATAGCAAGAATAAACTAAAATGTTTATTAAAACATTTTCTCCCTTTTAAAATCAAATTGCTAGCACACTCAGCATCCATCAATTGCACATGGAAACAGGTTAGGATTTCCATTCTTATTCTCAAACTGTGGAATCTTTCCCGTAAGGTAATCATGAGCGCAATAAGAGGAGCGCTTTCTATAATTATTTTTATAAAGGGGTCCCACCTATTTAGTATTATTTAAAAAATATATAAATAATAATGTGTTGCAACTCATTTGCAGGAAGGAATTTAATGTCATGCTTTTGGGCGTCAATAGATAACTTGATGGCATGTGCACTAAGCAATTACAAGTCATAAATAGGCTTGATGGCATGTGAACTAAGAAATTACAAGTCATGCACAAGTTTCATGCTTAATTATGAGATTTTTCCAACTTATAATGAACTTTCTCTAAATTTTCATGCTCAATTATGAGTTTTTTCCTCAAGTCCTATGCTCAATTATGAGTTTTTTCCATTTCACTATGAACTTTCTTTTCAATTATGAGTTTATTCTCAATTATGAAATAATTCTTATTTCTTATTTATGAAATTGTGACAAAATAATTATTTCCTTATGAAATAATTATGAGAAATTTATTTAATTATGTAATTCTAGCCTCATAACATATAATAACATGCTTGCATAACCTATGGTGGAAAATACAAGTATAACATGGATCCCAAGTGAAATTGATATTATATTTCTAGTTGAAACTTGGTATCATGAGGAATCTAAGGTCCCTAACATAGATGGATTTATTTTGTGGTCAACATGGAACACGAAATCCTCCCATAGAGGGGTTGGAGGCATAGCTTGTTACATAAGAACAAACATTTCTCCTCACATTTGTCTTCATACAAAATACCCTCTCAATCAGTTCATTTGGGTGGATATTTTAGATATCAATGCTAAGAAGATGTATATAGCAATTTGTTATTTTGTGCCTATTAATTCTACCTTTTATACAAAAAACAATCTAGATAAAAATTGTCCCTATAAACTCTAAGAACGAGATATTTACAATCTAATAAATGAAGGTAGTATCCTCATACTAGGATAATTTAATGTTAGAACTACAACTAATCAAGCTATTATATTAAGCAATGATTCCAACCCTAATCCTTTGTGGCTAGACGACCTTGTTTTAGCTAATAGATACAAGAGAATTTTGGAAGACCTGATCGAGAATTTATATGGTACTGAGATAATCAAGCTTTGAAATTCTCAAGATCTAATCATTTGCAATGGTATAATGAAATGGATGAAATCTAACCAAATGACTTGTATCCATGGGCCGGGTAGTAGTGGTGTGGACTATGTGATATCAGATATCCCTGTTTATGACCAAATAGTAAATTTTGACCATTTAAATGACCATGATTCTTACTTTGATCATAGACCTTTAACCCTAACTCTAAACTTTATCATGCACAAAACCCCCTTTAAGATAACTCCAATGACCAAAGGCATCTTCTTTTTGACAAAAATAAAGTTGATCTCCTTTTAAAGGACTTAAACATCAAATTAAATCTTCTATCATATAAAAACAATATTGAAGACATTTATCATAATTTTATAACAAACCTCTCTACCTCCATAAAAAATTTATCTATCGAAGTGTTGTGTAAAAGGAAGAATAGAATTGCCAACCCTTGGTATGATAAAAAGTGTAAACTTGCTAGAAACTCCATTAGGGATGCTTGTAATGAGTCTTTGAAATATGATAAGATTAATAGATATAAATCCCTAATTAAAAGAAGAAAAAGGCACTACATAAATAAAAATCAAGAGATATTTTTGCACCTTTCTAAGCTAGATCTAAAGAAATTTTGGAGGAAAATTTTGACTTGTAAAACTAAATAAAATGTTATGATTCCATTGACAGACTCGAATTCCTACCTTAAAAAAATTTATGAATCCCATAATTCCCTTGAAAAAATTACAATTTTTTTTTTCTTCTATAGAATTCATAAAGTTTTGGGTTAAGGGACTTGCAAATGGGAAAGATAAGGACATCGAGGGCACCCAAGCTGAAATATTAAAAAATGGAGGGATTATTTTGATCCCTCACATACATAAGCTCTTTAATTTAGTAGTCAAGGAAGGCTTCCCTAAACCTTGGACTCAAAGTCTCATTGTACCTATTTTTAAAAGTGGGGATAAAAGTAATCCCTCTAATTATAGGACCATTATGATTATCCCTATTTTATCCAAGCTATATGGAAGTGTTTTAGAAAAGAATATAAGCATATGGTTGGAAAGACATGGAAAAAGAGATAAAGGTCAGGTTGGTTTTATAGGTTATCATTCAACTATGGACCACCTTATCATGCTTAGGATCATTGATGAGGAGTGTCACAACAATAAAACCAATCTCCTTTGTTGTTTTGTTGAATTTAGGAAAGATTTTGACATTGTTCCTAGGACCAAACTTTGGAATAGGTTATAAGAGATAAAATTTCCCTTAGGGCTGAAAGTTGTTGTTATAAGAAAAAATTGTTCTCTTGGACAGATCCCAACTATTTGGCTATGAATTTGGTTACAGCCTCTTTGATATCTTGGCATGAGGTATAAAATACACGCACCTTAGATGGTGTTATGTTTGAGGAAGTGAAAAGGGTTAAAAGGAGAGGGGAAAGACTTATGAAAAGTCTCTCTTAGGACCACCCACCCTGGGTATTGTCCTCCCTCAACTTCCTAAGTGGAAAAAATGGCCTAGGGTGAAAATTATAGACAAGGGGATGAAAGCAAGCTTGTTTATTTTTGGGATCGAAAAATAATAAAAGCGAACAACAAGTTGTTCACTCCCTTAAGGCCTTGGGAAAAGGTATGAAATTGGTTCCAAAGGTAAATCGGGGTTCCAACATGTTAGCACTCTGTAAATTTGTTTGACTGATAAAAAAAACGACAAAGGTAACCTACAAACCAACTTTAGAGATGGGAACTAGCTTGCTCAGCTTAGAGAGGGCTCTCACATGTCACTTGGTATTTCTTTGATAATCAATGGCTACGTTTTGTTGTTTTGGGGGGGTTTTATAAATTTGTTGGCAAAGAAGGGGAGGGACACTTAGGGCTATGGAGTCAAACTTCTGAAAATGAATGGAAGAATTGATTGTCTAGTAAAACTCTCCAAAGGATAAAGGCTAAATGAGGTGATAAATCTAAGTTATAATTCGTAAATTTGTAGAGTGTAGGAAGAAAAGAAAAAATATAAATGCATCAAAGCATTAAATGAATGAATTCAGAATTAGTTAGGAAGAACTTAACACAGTTTAAATTGCTTCAGCTAAGAGCATCACAAGATGAATTATGGGCCATTGACTATCCAATTAAAACGGAAGATGGTGAAAATGAAATCATAAATACAAGAAATACATACAAAGAGGGGAGACAAAACTCAGATCACCACCATTATAATCTTTTCATGGAAAAATCAAGACTTTTGCATGTGTATTCAATTCATCTTCAGAAAAGTACAATTCAAAGTTCCAAACTTCTAAAATTGTGCCCTTGCACTTCTGCCAACATTAATACATTTGGAACCTCTAATACATATACAATTCGAGTTCCTTTGGTTTGAAACCTATTACAATATCTGAAATGAAATGTTTCATCTTTTAAACTAATTACAATAATTACAAATGATAGTTTCGGTATTGGAACCGATTACAATGATTGACAAGAAAAATGTTTTATGCTCCAGCTGCCTCTGACACTTCAACTCCTTCCTTTGCCACTTGTTCTTTTATGTTATTTTTCTTGATCTTCCATCTTCAATGACACCTGTACATCATCTACTGGTCCCTAGAAAAATGCACTTTGTCATACCTAGCCATACTATCTCCTTCCATTGCAAGTCATAAGGGATATCATAATCCATCATTTCCTTAATCAGGATCTCTAGGTCAATGAAAGAGGCATATTCCATGACTGGTAGTCCAATTTTCACTATTTTGAATTGATTCAGAATATCAAAATATGTATTCAGATGTTCAATCAAGGTTTCTCCTTTTAGGTTTTCCTCTAGGTTTTCAAACTTGGAGTGATCCATTCTTCACTCAGTGAGGCAAGCGTTGTATTATTCCTGATCATATAATTTTCCTTTTCCATCCCAAAATGGTGGGAGGCCTTTAATAAATAATTCTTCAAACAGATCCTTGAATTCTTGCACACTTTTCACTATCTGTGTTGCCTTGGTTTGGACTTATTTCAACAGGTTATATTTATCATTAATCCTCATTGACCAGATGATCAGTCTAGTTCTATGTTTAATTCCAATGGTCTGAAGTTCTGCTGTAGGGATGGATTTGAGCAGGTTTATGGCATTTTGGACCCACTCTGATGGTTTCTTTGCTAAAGTCTCATTCACAATAGTGCACCTGCTTCTGGCTATGATGGCTATGTTGTCTTTATCATTGATGAAGTTTAAATACACTTTGAAATTGGCAGCTTCAACATCTATAGAATCCCAGATGACATGCTTGGCTCCCTGCAATAGTCCTATGCCTCTTAATATTATTTTCAAATTGTCCATCTTTTTATGCAAGGCTTGATTCTCCTTATGCAATTTATCTATCATTTCATCCTTTGCTTGAATTTCCTGCTTCAACTTCTCTATGTCCCCCTTTAACCCCTTGTTTTCTCCTACCTTCAGGATAACTTGTGACATAGCCTATACAAGTCCTTCAGTGCTTGGCCCAACTTCTGCAGCAGAAGGTACAGTTACAACCTTGTTTAGCAATTATGTTTGTCCTTATGACGGATTCACCTTTTCTTTCTCTAGCTACAGCACCTTAGCTTTGTAGTCCAATGCCTCTTGTCGAAATGCTTCTTTCTCATGTTCTAGAACAAACCAGTTCTGTTGTCTGTGGATTCTCTGTGGAAGACATTTTCAATTTCTTCTTCAATCTTTAAATCATCTTGTCCTTCTCATCCAGTGAGTATTTAACCCCTTGGGGGCCTTCATATTCCAACCTCTTGAATTGAGTCTTCCAAGCTCTATTGGATGCCTTTTATTTCCTCAACTTCCCTTCCAATTTTATTGCATAAGATGAAAGATTTGAATTCTTCAAGCTGAAACTCAGATAGTCAGAATACAACATGTCACTGATGTTCCTATGGAATCTGACTTTGTCTGGAGCATCAATGTTGTCATACCTTATCTTGATCTCAGAAACTTTGTCTTCATCTGCAACTACAATGTTGAAGGTCCTCTTCTCAATATCCCTTACTGTGAACAAGGAAGACTTATGCTGAGAAATATTTTCCACTTCAGGGACTAAGTCCCTCATCTCAGCTAGGGCCATGTTTCCTTTCTCGGCATATTGTTTTTCCAAATATTCTTTGGATTGATAAGCTTCCCTAGAGGTTTTATCAAAGATTTGTTTTTTGTTGCTGAATGTTATTGAGCTACCTTCACGTTGTAGTTTTCTTCCCTTTTCAACTTCTACATTGCTAGTACCACTCCCCCCCATATCCATACTCACTTGTTCTTTAGGCTCTTCTTCCTCTAAATCCACTATCTGAGGCAACTGTGAAACCTTCATCTTCTTAGGGGCAGTCTTTTGATCACTGGTGTCCATCACCTTTGAACTACTTCTCTTTTTGTAAACACTTACCTTGGGGACCTTGAATATTAGTTTCTGAGGAGCTTGTTGTGTTTGGCTTTGTTGCAGAGTTTCCTCCACTTGCTTTCTTTGAGTTGGTTGCAAGATTGCTTCCATATCAACATAGACTTCTATATTTTCCGACTTATCAAAACCCTCAACATGTTCATTCTCATAGGGGGCCTGTTTGTTCATCAGTCTTCTCTTGGATATGATTTGTTGTGGATCATATCTTCTTCCCTGTAGCTGTGCAAAACCAAACTCCTTGAGCTTTGATTGAATCTCATATAAACAAGATCTAGCTTTGACAATGAAAGGGCCAATAATAAAAGGGAATTTTAGATTGGAGGATTTGTGCAATTTCAGGAAATTCTCTATCTTTGATATGATTCTTTTATGTTGGGTATGTGTTATATTATTTGCACGAGTAGTAGTGTTTGAGCGTTAAACCGAGTGCGCATGGGGGGATAGAGGGGGGGGATAGGCCCCTTCTTGGGGGGTGTATGGGGGTGAATCCCCCCATGTGAGGGTTCAGAGGCAGCACCCCCGAAAAAAAAAATTCTACCTCGGGAAATGTGTCACATATTTAGGTGGTTTTTCAGCACATGGTTTCCTTGTCGATGGTTTTCTATTTCTGGTTAACGAATTAGGGTTGTTGACTAATCCAAGTCATTGGGTTATGGTTTTGGATGTCACTAGCTCCTATATGTATATTGTATTGTGTAATGTCCCCCACCTCTTGCTGAGGAGGTTTGGGATGACTTAGTGGTCTAGGTATCCCCACTAGGCCATAGTCTCGCACTGAGGGGAAAAGTCAACCAAACTAATGTTAAATTCTTAAGTTGACTTAATGAAAAGGTAAAAGGAGTTAAAAAGATAACTCAATGAAGGAATAGAAGCATTGGAGGTTGAGTTAGGATTTAACCCTAGGGGTTAACTTAACTCAACAAGGAAACAAAAAAAAAGTATAAAGAGAAGGCTAGGGCACACCTCTCATTCATTATGAATTTTGGTATTTTCTTGTTGATGCTCTTGAGCATACAGTTTGAGGGTTTTGATATTAAAAACCCTAGTGAACAACTCAATGGTGAAATATTCCACTCACCTTGTTCCAAGCTTGGTCTCGAGGATGAAATACTCCACCCACACCATTCTACATCCATCATCTATTCAGGAGGACTAGCAGGGTCGTACCAGTTGGACCAGCAGGGTCGTACCATCTCTGGTTTTCTTGCAGGGGCTCACCATTTTTTGAAGAATAACTCGATCCAACATATTAAGGAAGTCTTGGAGGTTTCTATCATTAGGGTTTTTTCTTGCAAGCCCTTGATCATCAATTTGAGGGTTTCCTTAAGGGATCATCACGTCCTATAATTTTTCTACAGGTTAGGATGATTTCAGGAGAAAGAGCATGAGTTGGTGATTCGGTGTTTCTCAGATCTAGAAGGCCATAGACCATATATGACCTTGAAACTTCTCTCAGGGGTTCGTGGTTTCCCGATATATCATCCTAGAGAGTTTCATGGAATTCAAAGCCCATATTTATCTAGGCCATACTATTGGCCATATTCAGGGTTTTAGGAGGGTTGTACCAGTTTAGGGTTTCTACAGTTTGAGGAGGAAGATTCAGTGTTGATGCTCCATACTTCAGGAGGTGGCTACCATTGCCTTGATCTATCATTGGGAGGAGTTTAGCAGTGTTTTGGGGTCTTCATCTTCAAGAGGGTTGAAACCTTGGTCTAGATTGTCTTCAGGAGGTATGTACCAACAACTTGAATGTTAGGATTAAACCCTAGTTTGCAGTTGAGCATTCATATTCTATTGCATCCTTTGGGAGGCTTGACTTGTATCTCCAGGATCATTTTGTATGCAACTATATCAGTGTCTTGAAGCCATCTAAAGTATTCCAAATCTGCTTCTCTATTTGTATCAGGTGCTTGCTTTCTTATAATAAATTTCAGCTATTGCTTGTGGTTCCTATCTTGTGTATTATTGATGGTCTTCATATGATTGCAATGATGATGTTATAATTTGTGGTTGACTAACTAAATAAACCCTAAGGCCAAAATGTTCATGGCCAACCTGCATACACAACAATTAATAATCAAATCAGTGGTTAGTTAGTGATTCCAAGTAAAAAATTGGCTTGGGATCATTACAGTGGTATCAGAGCTTTGATCCTCCAAACCTGTGAGGATTGGCACATGTAGAGGTACAGTGGTATCTTTATGGGAAGGAGGAAGAAGAAGGCTAGTGAAATAGAAGCCGAAATGTATGGTTCAGGAGATGACCATGAACCACAAGGCTTGGCTTATTTGGCAGCTGAATTCCATAAAACCCTAAACCATAAAGAAAGAAACCTGGTCCATCACTTACAGAAAAGCCAGGAGACAAACTAAAGGGAACAAGCTGAAATCACTGAGACATTGAAGAAGGTAGATGGGAATTTGAGGAAGATTGATGAGAACCAGACAATGATAACCCGGCTATTGATGAACATGACTCATCAAGGGAAAGACCCTGAGATGTATGGAAGCAAAGAGGCTAGTGGATCCCATGGTGAAATCGGGTATAATCCAGAAAAGGCTCCCAAGTCTAAGGGAAGCCATGGAGGGGGTACATCACATGGAAAAATGGGTAGAAGGGATAACCCTAGACCATACTTTCCCACATTCACAGATGAAACAGGTGCAATAGGAGCAAGTGGATGACTTTTTCAAGAAGATGGCACAATGTATTAGGGAGTACCATGGATTGGATATGATAATTCAGAGGTAGATGTCCCTGGATCAATATTGCTAACTCAAGTTCAGAAAAAAACTCACGCTGAATCAGTGGAGCAGTTATGAGTTTCAACAAAGATCAAGGAAGATGGAAATACCATACTTTGATAGTACAACCAAGATGATAGCATGTGCATGGGTGCAAAAGTTGAACACTTATCTGTAGCTTAATCCCATGAGGAAGATGGAAGCCATCAAATTTTCCACTAAGTGTTTGGATGGAAAGGCTCATGATTGGTGGTATCATGGACTCACCACACTAGGCCACAATCAAATAGTGACCTATACAGAGTTCACTCAGAAACTCATTGATAGATTTGATTAGGGGGATCATGAGTTGCACTTCCGGGAGCTCACACAAATCAGGCAAATAGGAGTAGCAGAGATATATATTGAAGAAGTCCAAAGGCTAGCAATCATGGTATAGGATATATCACCAACCAAACTTATGATTCTTTTCACTGAAGAGTTAATGGAACCCTTGAAGGGTTGGGTAAAGGCTTTTAATCCTACCAACCTACAGGATGCTATTTGGAGGAAAAGGGACCTAGGACTAGCTGCCAAACCAAATTTTGTACCTAGGCCACTTCTTAACACCGGAGGAAGAGATTAGAGACATCCAATGAACTATGGGGGGCGTGACCCAAGGGGGTTTGAGAGGGGCTGTGGCAGAATGGATGATAACACCAGGAAGGAACTGATAAGGAAGCAACTATGCTTCACGTGCAAAGAACCATGGAACCCATAACACAAGTGCATGGGTCGTTGCCAAGTGCACTACATAGAGGTGACCTCAGACAATGAGGAGGAGGAAGATTATGGCCAACTTTAGAACATGGAGGCCGAAACCATAGAGAAAACAGAGGAGGAGGTCACAGGACAGGACAGTGTGGCTGAGGGGAAAGCCACCTTGGCATCTATCAGTGGGGTGCCCAAATTTAACACCGTTAGGATGAGAGGAGTCTTTCAAGGGAATAAAGTATCAGTATTGATTTATGGGGTAGCTTCTCACAACTTCATTGACTCATCATTGTTGAGAAGGAGCTATATACCCACGGTGGAATTTGAAGGGTTAAAGGTGGAGGTAGCAGGTGGAATCACTATGCCTTGTGATAGGTACATTCTAGGTATGAAGCTTACATTGGGTAGGCATGAGTTGGTACAGGACCTCTATGTGATGGACCTTCTGGACACTAACATAATCCTTGGAGTTTAGTGGCTCATTACATTAGGGCCTATCACCACCAACTACAATACCATGGATATGTCTTTTACAGAGGAGGGTGGATGAAAGGTAGTTCTCTGAGGCATGACAGGTAATTCTACCAAGTTAGTTATGGCCAAGAGGATCGAAGCCATCTTCAGGAGAGAGGATATTGTGTATGCAGCTCAATGTAGGATTTTGGCACGTGTGGATGAGCAGGGTAAGGTTCACTACACTCCAGAAATTCAAGAGATAATTGATAGACACAGCAAAGTGTTTGGATTGATTCCTCCATGGGTGCCACTAGACAGGGGCTTTGAGCATATCATTGAGCTAGATACAGGAGCTAATCTAGTCATCACCACAATGTACAAGCATCTGAAGAAGTATAAAGACAAGATAGAGAAATCCATCAAAGAAATTTTGGACATGGGGCACATCAGGCCGAGTTCTAGCCCTTTTTCTTCTTTAGTAGTGTTGGTCTATAAGAAAGATGGGACTATAAGGATGTGCATTTACCTCCGAGCTTTGAATAAAAATAAAATCAAAAACATGTATCCTATACCAAGGATTGATGAGTTGCTAGACGAACTGCATGGAGCTGTCTATTTCACAAAAATTGACCTATGTTCTAGCTACCACCAAATCAAGATGAGGGAGGAGGACATCTCAAAAACTGCTTTCAAATGTCATTATGGCCATTATGAGTTATTGGTGATGCACTTTAGGTTAACCAATGCCCCAACCATGTTCCAATATTGCATGAACCATGTGTTCAACAAATAGTTGAGGAAGCACTTGTTAGTATTTTTTTATGACTTGCTCATTTACAACAAGACGTGGGAGGAACACCTTCGGCATGTGGACCAAATTCTATCCATCATGGAGGAACAATCATTGTACGCTAAGGAGTCCAAATGTGATTTTGGAATGGCAGAAGTTCTTTACTTGGGACACATCATCGGAGAAAAGGGGGTACAAGTACATCAAGAGAAAATAAAAGCCATTATGGAGTGGCCTACTCCTAAGACACTCAAAGAGTTAAGGGGATTTCTAGGCATGTGCACTTACTACAGGAAATTTGTCAAAGGATTTTCTTAGTTGTGTGCACCCTTGACAATTTGAGTAAGAAGGGAGCCTTAAAATGGAGTGAAGAAGCTCAATTTATGATGGATAAGATGAAAAAGGTGATGAGCACGTGCCCAGTCCTAGCTCTACCAGATTTTGGCTTGCCTTTCACCATGGAGTGTGATGCCTCAGGAGAAGGTATAGGGGCCATACCGATGCAAAATAGGCACCCTCTTGCGTACGAGATCTGAAAACTTAGGGGTCCTGAGCTACTCTACAACATTTATGACAAAGAAATGCTGGCTATCATGCATGCACTAACCAAATTCAGGAAATACCTGGTAGGTGCACGGTTTGTGGTCAAATCAGATCATAACATTCTTAAGTACCTCTTGGAGAAGAAGGAATTAAATGAAAGGTAGCAGAAATGGGTAAGCAGAATACATGATTATGACTTTGACATCGAATTTGTCAAAGGAGAGAACAATGTGGTGGTTGATGCATTATCCAAGATGCCATCCATATATTCCATGACAAATGTATATGTGGATTGGAAGGACCACTTGGTGATGGAGTATGCAAAGGATCAGTTCAATTGTCAACTAATGGATGGGAAAGTGCAGGATGATAACCTCAAAATCATCGAAGGTCTCATCTATTACAAGGGCCAAATCTTTCTGGTTTCTGGATCGGCCTTCAAGGCCAAGGTGTTGCAAGCATGTCATGACTCACCCATGGTAGGGCACCAATAGATTGGTAAGACATACAGGCAGGTGAGAGAGAGGTTCTCATGGAAGGGCCTCAAGGAGGATGTAATGAGGCATGTCAAGGAGTGTACTACGTTCCAGGAGAACAAGGATGAGCACACTCACCTAGCAGGGCCACTGCAACCCTTACCCATTCCAGATCACAAGTGGGAAAGAATATCCATGGATTTCATCACCGGGTTGCCAAGGATGCAGGGGAAAGAATGCATTTTCATAGTGGTGGATAGGTTGATAAAGTTTGCACACTTCTTCTCCATAGCCACAGACTTTAGTGTAGCACAGGTGGTCGAACTATTTTCCAGGGAGATCTTCAGATTGCACGACCTACCCAAGACCATTGTCAATGATAGGGATAGCAGATTCATGAGTAAATTTTGGCAGGAGTTGTTCAGATTAGTTGGTATGGCCTTGACCCCTAGTACCATATATCACCCTCAGATGGATGGACAAACCGAGGTAGTCAACAAGTGGGTGGAAGGCTATCTCAGAAATTATTTGGCATGGCAGCAGAAAGCGTGGGTCATATGGTTGCACTTAGGAGATTACTACTACAACACCACCTAGCACGTATCCATAGGCATGACACCATTCACGGCCTTATACATATATGATCCACTCTCTTTTGTGGAGATTGATTTTGGTGACAATAGGGCACCAATGGTACAAGATTGGGTACATCAAAGCCAAGACATCCTCATNTATCTAAGGATCCAACCATACAGGCAAGCTTCTATAAAAAGAAGTGAAGAAGAGAAGCTACATCCACATTTCTTTGAACCCTACAAGATCAGCATGAAGATAGGGGTCGTAGCTTATGAGCTAGAGCTTCCACAGGGAAACAGGATACACAATGTATTCCATGTGTCCTACCTGAAGAATGCCATTAGCCAACACATCACACCCATTGAGGTACTGCCTCCCATGGATGAAGAGGGGAAACTTGTTTTGATTCCAGAAGAGATATTGGAGGTTCGGGAGAAGAGGCTTAGGAAGAGAAGCATCAAAGAGTACTTAATCAGATGGAAGGATCTACCCATTGAGGATGCCACGTGGGAGAATGAATAGGTGGTATGTGAGATAGGTTTGGAATTGCTTGAGGACAAGAAATTTCTAGCAGGGGAGACTATAATGTTCCCCACCTCTTGCTGAGAAGGTTTGGGATGAATTAGTGGTCTAGGTATCCCCACTAGGCCATAGTATTGCACTAAGGGGAAAAGTCAACCAAACTAATATTATATTCTTAAGTTGACTTAATGAAAAGGTAAAAAGAGTTAAAAAGATAAATCAATGAAGGAATAGAATCATTGGAGGTTGAGTTAGGAGTTAACCCTAGGGGTTGACTTAACTCAACAAGAAAACAGAAAAAAAGGTATAAAGAGAAGGCTAGGGCACACCTCTCATTCATTCTGAATTTTGGTATTTTCTTGTTGATGCTCTTGAGCATACAGTTTTGAGGGTTTTGATATTACAAACCCTAGTGAACAACTAAGTGGTGAAAGATTTCACTCACCTTGTTCCAAGCTTGGTCTCAGGGATGAAATACTCCACCCATACCATTCTATATCCATCATCTATTTAGGAGGACTAGAAGGGTAGTACCAATTGGACCAACAGGGTCATACCAGCTCTGGTTTTCTTGTAGGGGTGCACCATTTGTTGAAGAAGAACTCGATCCATCATATTGAGGAAGTCTTGGAGGTTTCTATCATTAGGGTTTTTTCTTGCAGGCCCTTGATCATCAGTTTGAGGGTTTCCTTGAGGGATCATCACGTCCTATCATTTGTCTACAGGTTGGGAAAATTTTAGGAGGAAGAGGATGAGTTGTTGATTCAGTTTTTCTCATATCTAGAAGGCCATAGACCATATCTAACCTTGAAACTTCTCTCAGGGGTTCATGGTTGCCTGATCTATCATCCTAGAGATTTTTAGGGAATTCGGAGCTCATATTCATCTAGTTTGTACGATTGTCCATATTCAGGGTTTTAGGAGGGTCCTATCAGTTTAGGGTTTCTGCAGTTTGAGGAGGAAGCTTCAGTGTTGATGCTCCATACTTCAGGAGGTGGCTACCATTCCCTTGATCTAGCAATGGGAGGATTTTAGTAACATTTGGAGGTCTTCATATTTAGGAGGGTTGAACCCTTAGTCTACATTGTCTTCAGGAGGGTTGTACCAGTAGCTTGAGGGTTAGCCTTAAACCCGAGTTTATATTTGAGCGTTCATATTCTATTGCAACCTTTGGGAGGCTTGACTTGTATCTCTGGGAGCATTTTGTATGCAGCTGTATTATTGTCCTGAAGCCATTTGAAGCTATTCTAGATCTTCTTCTCTATTTGTATCAAGTGCTTTCTTTCTTATAATAAAGTTCATTTATTGCTTGTCATTCCTATCTTGTGTATTATTGATGGTCTTCATATGATTGAAATGATGCTTGTATAATCTGTGGCTGAATAACTGAATAAACCCTAAGGCCAAAATGTTCATGGCCAACCTGCATACACAACAGTTAATAATCAAATTAGTGGTTAGTTAGTGATTCCAAGAAAAAAATTGGCTTGGGATCATTACATATTGTAAACAATGTATCACCATGAATGAATATAGAATATGTTGGTTTTCTCGGTTTGGGATTCCAAGGGAAAACTCTCTATGTAATGTTTTCATTTTCCATTGTATCTTGTGTGTTCTTTTACTGAAAATCTGTTTGCAGTAAATATTGTACAAAGTTAAAATCTACATTTGGTATCATAGCTTTTTTCTCTTCAGGGGGATGCCTTTGTAGTCAAGGGTTTGGATCGGGACTGTGATAAGCCTTGTTACAATGGGAGATATGTGGTATTGATTTTTCATGTGAAAAGAAATGGCAAGCAATTCGAAGATGGAGATCGAGAAGTTTAATGGGAAAAGTTATGAGTTGTGGAAGCTCAAGATGGACGATATGTTGGTGGACAGAGATCAGTGGATCGTGATACTGCACCTACAGGAACTTCAGCAGATGATTGGAAAAAGTTGGATCGGAAGGAAAAGAGCACAATCTGACTGTGTCTCTTGGATTTAGTATTACTAAATGTGTCAGTGGAAGCTACAACCAAGGATTTATGGGATAATTTGGGGAATTTGTATCATTCTAAGTCCCTAGTGAATAAACTATTCTTGAGAAAGAAGTTGTATAACCTGAGGATGGGAGATGGAGACTTGGTGGCAGAGCATTTGAACGCCTTCAAGACTATTGTAATTCAGTTAGTATCTGTCGAGATTAAAATTTCATATGAATATAAATGTATTTTTTTACTATGTTCTTTACCAGACTCGTGGGATAGTCTGGTTGTTTCCAAAGGTAGTAATACAACTTCCTTGAATTTTGATGAAGTGGTCTCATCTTTGTTGTCGGAGGAGATGAGACAGAAGAATATGGAAGGACAAAGCATAGACGCATTATTTGCAAGAGGACATTCCCAGGAAAGAAATAGATCTAAGTTCTCAAGTGGGATATCTAAGTCTAAGGGTAGATCTAAATATCCCATAAATTTTGTAAGGGTATGTTGGAGATGTGGAAAAGAAGGGAACTACAAGAAGCAGTGTAGATCCAAAGTTGAGAAAAAGAAGGGATCTGAAGAATCTCCTTCTACAAAAGAAAAGACCTCCAAGGAAGAAGGAGGGGATGTGTACTTGGCTTATTCATGCACACATGCAAATCATGAGGCATGGTTGGTTGAATCTGGTGCATCCTTTCATATGACTGCCCACAGGGAGTGGTTTTGCAAATATGAAAGGTATGATGGAGGTAATTTTTTCTTAGGTGATGATTCGACAACCAGAATCATAGGAAAAGTAAAAGTCAAGTTGAGGCTCATATATAGAAGAATTATAACATTGCTTGGTGTTCTGCACATCCCAGGTTTGCCCAAAATTTTGATTTTTGTAAGAAAAATGGACGATGCAGGGGTAAAAACAATATTTGAAAAGGAAACCTATAGGATGGTTCGAAGAGAAATGGTGTTTCTAAAGGGATTTCAGTTTGGAAATATGTATAAGCTACAAGGAAGCACTATTAGTGATGGGTGTAATAGTTCCATTGTTCTTGATATTGGAGTTGAAGAAGAAATAACTCCTATAGTCTCTGGAGAAAAGGTTATGTTGTGGCATCAAAGACTGGGGCATATTGGAGAGAAGGGTCTTCGACTACTACATTGTAAAGCTATGGTTGAAGGTATGTCTAACTGCTCTCTAAATTTTGATTTATGTGAACATTATCTATATGGGAAGTAGAATTGGGTAAGATTCCCCTCTAGTGCAACGAGGGCAGAAGGAATTTTACACCTAGTTCACAGTGATGTTTATGGACCTATGTTGGTCCCATCATTGGGAAAATATGTGTATTATGTCTCATTTATAGATGAATTCTCAAGGAATACTTGGATATATTTCCTTAGGAAGAAATCTGAAGTATTTCACAGGTTTAAAGAGTTTAAGGCTCTTGGTTAGAATCAAACAGAGAAAATAATTAAGGTGTTGAGGACAAATAATGGCGGAGATTTTTGCGGAAATGAATTTGAAGAATTTGGTAAGAAGTGTGGTATAGCAAGGCAGAATACTAATCCATATACAATTCATCAAAATGGAGTTATAGAAAGGATGAACAAGACGTTAATGGAAAAAGCAAGGTGCATGCTCAGTGGTGCCAGGTTAGGGCAAGAATTTTGGGCAAACGCAGTGGGTACTGCATGTTACCTGGTCAATAGATCACCCTCATCAGTGTTGGATGAAAAGACTCCATAATAGGTATGGATTGGTAAGGAACCTTCTCTCACACATCTCAAGGTATTTGGCTACGATGTATATGTTCATGTTCCAAAGGAAAACAAGAGTAAGCTAGATAAGAATGATGAAAAGTGTATCTTTATTGGATATAAATATGGTCTCAAAGGTTATAAGCTTTGGAAACCAAAAACTAACAAGGTAGTGTATAGTCGAGATGTGGTATTTAGAGAAATGAAGGATGGTGTTAAACAGGAAGTTCTACCAAGTAAGGAAGAACCAGAGAAAATAGAGTTTGATTTAAGGGATGGTGAAGCAGACTCTAGAGAAGAACATGAATCAAAAAAAGAATATCTTCATACTCCAATATTGAGGAGATCAGTTGGAGAAAGAAGTCTACCAGAAAGGTATACTCCATGTGATTTCCATTCAAATTTTTCTTTGTCTATTATTGATGATGATCCTAGAACTGCCAAGGAGGCAGTGGATTCAGAGGATGGAAATCTCTCGAAAAGGGCCATGGATAAAGAAATGGCATGTTTGGATAAGAATGAGGCTTGGGATCTAGTGGAGTTGTTAACTGGAAGAAATCCCATTGGTAGCAAATGGGTGCTTAAAAATAAGTTGAATGCAGAAGGAAAAGTGGAGAAACACAAAGCTCGATTAGTAGAAAAGGGTTATTCCCAGGTTGAGGGAATTGATTTTGGTGAGATTTTTTCTCTTGTTGCCAAGTTAACCTCT
>JASDQU010242265.1:74368-89529 GCA_032191745.1 Picea mariana
AATTTATTCAAGAGAAATCCATTGTTACATTGATCCTAAAATAGTGGATAAATTATATTCAGAGAAAAGTAAGCTTGAAAATCCAAGTTTGGTTCAGCTAGCCACTAGAACCAAAAGAACAACCAATGAGATGGTTAGAGGTTGTCCAATGAGTCTTAATGGAGTGAGTACTAATTTTGACCTAAATATCATACCATTAGGATCTTATGATATATTAATTGGAATGGATTGGTTGGAAAAGCATCATGTCGTTTTAGATTGTCATATAAAGACATTTGCATGTCTTGATGAAGAACGAAAACAGAGCATTGTGAAAGGAATTCCAAGATCCATTTCTATAAGGGAGATTTCAATCTTATAGCTGAAGAGATGTTTCAGGAAAGGATGTCAATTGTATGCAGCTCATGTGGAGGATCCAGAAAAGACAAAAAGGCCAAGCCTTGAATATTTTTCAGTATTACAAGAGTTTGAAGATGTATTCCAAGAAATACCAGGATTTCCAGCAAAGAGGGAAATAGAGTTATCTATTGATTTAGTACCGAGAGTTTCCCTGGTTTTAAAAAATACTTATAGAATGAGTACACTAGAATTAAAATAATTACAAATTTAGCTGGAAGAATTGTTGAAGAAAGGGTACATATGCCCAAGTGTTTCACCTTGGGGAGCACCAGTACTCCTTGTCAAAAAGAAGGATGGAACTTTGAGGTTGTATATTGACTTTAGATAGTTGAATAAAGCCATAGTGAAGAACAAATACCCTCTGTCTAGAATTTATGACCTCTTCAATTAGCTAAGAGGAGAAAATATTTTTCCAAAGACAAACTTGAGATCAGGATACCATTAGGTAAGAATCAAGGAAGAAGACATCGGCACAACAACCTTTAGAACAAACTATGGGCATTATGAATTTGTAGTAGTGCCATTTGGATTGACCAATGCACCAATGTTATTTATGTGATTAATGAATGGCATATTCAAAAATTATTAGGATAAGTTTGTCATTGTGTTCTTGGATGACATACTTATTTATTCTAAGTCCGAGGAAGAGAATGAAAATCACTTGAGGTTGGTGTTGCAAGTGATGAGGGAACATCAGCTTTATTCCAAGCTTAGTAAGTGTTATTTTTACCAAGATCAAATCCATTATTTAGAGAATATTATTTCAGAAGAAGGTATAGTCGTAGATCTAAAGAATATTGAAACTATTAGAGGATGTCCAGCACCCAGGAATGTTTTAGAAATCAAATATTTTATAGGATTAGTCAGATACTACAGGAGATTTATAGTAGGATTCTCCAAGATTGCTCATCCCATCACTTATTTGCAAAAGAAGGGAATTAAGTTTGAATGAACAGCAAAGTGTGAAGAGAATTTTAAATTGTTAAAGGAATTACTTACTAGTGCACCTATTTTAAAGATTGTTAACCCAATGAGAATTTTGTGGTATGTACAGATGCATGCAAGGAAGGAATTGGTGGAGTCCTAACTCAAAATGGACATGTCATTAATTATGAGTCCAAAAAGATTAAAGAACATGAGAGGAACTATGCCACACATGATTTGGAGTTTTCTACCATAGTCCATGCATTGAATATGTGGAGTCATTATTTCATGGGAAAGATATTCAAATTAAGGACACACCATAGTAGTCTGAAATATCTTTTTGAACAACCAATTTTGAATGCTAGACAAAGAAGATGGCTAGAATTTTTAAGTGAGTATGACTTTGACATCAAGCATATCAAGGGAAAGGAAAATAAATTGTTTGATGCACTCAATAGAAGAGTACCTTGCATGCATGCTACAACCATTAATATGCATCAGTCAAATATGAAGAGAATAATTTTAGATGTTGTTACAAATTAGCATTACCTACAGTTAAAACAAAGTTTACAACAAGAAAATGTACAATAAAAAATTAAGGAGTAAGAGATCATTGAATATGGATTACTTATTCATGTGAATAGAATTTATGTTCCTAGTTCCTAGTTCAGAAGAACTTAAGAATTTGGTACTAAAAGAAAAGCATAAYGTTCCATATGTTGGACATCTYGGTTACCATAAAACAATTGCAGCAGTGAGAAGCCAATTATTTTGTCCAGGAAAGAAGAAGGATGTTKTTGATTACATTGTCAAATGTATGGAATGTGAGAGAGTGAAGGCTAAGCATAGACACCCAGTGGGTTTTCTACAACCATTGAAAATTCYAGAGAAGAAATGGGAAGTGGTAACCATCGATTSTATAACTAAGTTTCCCAAGACAACAAGGCAACATGATTCAATAATGGTAGTGGTTGATAAATTGAAAAAAGTTGTTCATTTTGTCCCTGTAAAAATGAMTCAAACAACAACTAATATTGCAGAAATTTACATTAAGGAAATTGCTAAGTTGCATGGAATACCTAAGGCAATTGTTTTAGACAGAGACACAAAGTTTATTTCGAATTTCTGGAGAGGACTATTTAAAGTATTTGGTACAAATGTGAATTTTATCAAACCATACCATCCATAATCAGATGGGCAGATGGAGAGAGTCAACCGAGTGATTGAAGACATGCTAAGAATGTATGTGATGGATAAACCATATAAGTGGGAAGACTAATTGCATTTGGTTGATTTTACCTCTAATAATGGGTATCAAGATTCATTGAATATGATCCCATTTGAGGCTTTGTATGGTAGAAAATGCAACACTCTAGTAAGTTGGGATAACCTAGCAGATAGAGTAGTACTTAGGCCAAAATTTCTCAAGGATATGGAAGACCAGATGGTTAAKATTAAGCAGAAWTTGAAGGCAGCACAAGATATACAAAAGAGTATGCAGATAAGAACATAAAAACTAGAKAATTTAAAGTGGGAGAGCATGTGATTTTGAAAGTGAATCCCAAGAAGAGCTCATTAAAGTTGGGCAGTTGTACAAAGCTAGTAGCCAAATTATGTGGTCCATTTGAGACTKCTTCCATGAATGTGYATAATGTATTTCATGTCTCTTTGTTGAAAAAGTATGTACATGATACTAACCATGTTATTGATTGGAATTTGATTCAAGTGGATCCAGAAGGAGACTTTCAAGTCCATTCRGTATGCATATTGGAMAAAAAAGTCAATATGCTCCAGAATCAAGTCATAGAACTGGTAAAAGTTTAGTGGACCTGCTATGGTCCTGAATATTCTACTTGGGAGCATGAATATGTCATGCGGAAAGAGTACCCAAGACTTTTTGAAGAATTTTGAAATTTGTATTTATGKTTTTTATATGCACTAAGGACAGTGCCAAAATGAGGGGGAGGGGTATGTAATACCCCAGTTTTGAGTCCCCGTATTAAATAATGTATTTTGTTTTTTTTATGAAAGGCCAGAGTGCCCAAACAATTAAAATAGGTTGGATTGCCTAGGAAATATAATTCTTTGATCATTATTAATAATAAAATGCATCATTGGTTTCCAAACAAACAAGGAAAAAAGTTATAAGGGGTTATGATTCCACAGAAAAGGGGCTAAGTCTTTATATTATATTATATTTTACCCACCTTGGAATTTTAGAGAGAAATAAGTGGTTACATGAGCTTCTTGGGGAAAAGGAGATGTGGTTATTGATTTCATGTAATTATATAAACACCTCTTGTGGGTTGTTTGGGGGTTCAATCTCCATTTTTTTTTCTTCATTCATTATTGCTCATTCATTATTACTCATTCATTTTTTTATCTTGGTTTGGGAAGGAAAAATGAATTGTTAGGAAAGAATCCATTGTTGTTTGGTTGTGGTGATTGTTGGTGTATTTCATCCATAAATTGGTGCCAGCATGCCTAATATGCATTGGCATGTGCTAAAAAAAATTCACAACTACGAATCCTGAGAGACCCGGTATGGATATTCTTGACCAGATGCATTGGAGCCCTATAAAGAGGTGGAAAACCTGAAGGATTGCATGGCAGTGAAGGGGGTCCATTGTGTTTTTGTGGTGTAGGATGGAGAGAAGAGAGTTGGTTAACTTTGGATTGTTGTGTGTTGAGAAACCTGTGAGAGCTTGAGTGTTGACTAGTTTGGGAAGCTAAGTGTCACTCTAGAACCCATCCTTTTGGGTTCATAGCCCTAGATCGGGGGTGACCTGTTGTCGATACTTGGAAAAACAATGTCTAAGGTTGGGTGGAACATCCTTAGTCTGCATTCAGTTGGTGAATGGTTTTGATTAAGACAAGTGTTCTTTGTCATTGTTTCCTTTGCTTGCATTTTTATTGTTGTTGTGTATTAATTATTATCTGTGAGATTCGTATTTATAATGTGCCTGCTTGTTGTTCATTGTTGTGCATGGAACATTTAAGCATTCTTTTAAAGTCTAGAATGAATCTTGATTATTGCATGTGTTTTTATGGTGTTTCTTTTATGCTTCTTTATTAATTAAATGCTATCAGAATTCGAAATCAGTTCTAGGAGTGAGTTTTTGGAGTAGCGCAGCCCGACCTTGGTGGTTGGGTACGTTATAATAATCTTCAGTATCACCTAAATGCTTGATTATTGTCAATTGATTGAAGTATTCCTCTTCCCACACTTTCTCATATAGTGCTTCTAAGTCTCTTGTAAATAAACCCCAAGTATATGTTAGAAATTATGATCCAAAATAGGAATTTAGTAAATAAATGTTTTAGTAAATAAAATATTAATGTAAAAGGACACCTACACGCTCACGTGATTATGTGAAGTGTCCAAGTTAGTTTTAGTTAGTTCTAGTTTATTCTAGAGAACAATATTTCTGGTTATTGTTTTTGGGATATTTATACCCATTTGATATTCTATGTGAGGTGGATTTTTGGCCCTTATCMCTCACGTTATTATTGTTTATAATATTATCCTTCATTAATAAAAGTTGCATGTATGAGGACACTTTGTCAAAGTGGTATCAGATCAAGGTGATACCTATGTTCATGTGAAGGAGTTTGAGACATAGAGGAGTGAGATCAGMCCAAGAGAGGTTCCAAAGAGAAAGAGAAAGAGAAAAGAGAYGAGGGGGAAAGAGACAGATATCTTGTACGAGATTGTGGTTTGGATGCTCGGTCTAGTATGCAAATCAAACAAGAAGATAAGTATAGTTTTGAATTACTTTAGTCACTTTTAAATTTACAAGAAGTTTAAATATGCAATGGATAAGAACGCATTTTATTATTGGGTGGAGATATGCTCTTGTGTAGTGCACGTTGTTTTTAATTAAACTAGACAATTAATACCATAACAATAATTTTGGAGAGATACTAGTGGTGTTTGTAATAGTTCGACTTACCATTGAAGGGCATATCCATTTTTGGGAACGTTTTTATCTGTGAAATAATAGCCGATATCTCTTTTTGTTTAGCGACCTCGACCCTTGGCATGTATGGTTATATCTTCTCTAGACATTATGAAGGACCAAGAACTATGTGATGGTTTCAAAACAAAGAAGTGACCCGACTTTTTGGTATCTGGTATATTTATTGTTTAAAACCACATATTGAATTGATCGACCTGGTATTTGATGTTTTAAATAAGAACGGATCCATTCCGACCTGGTAATTAAAAGAAAAATAAACCTGGTTTTCTTTAAAAGAAGCTTGCTTGCGACCTCCATCTCGATCTGTAAATTTATCAAAATTTTAGCAATGACACTAGAATGATATGCTCCAAATCAGACGTGCAAGGACCATTCCAATCAAATCGGTCATCGATCCATGATCTGCTAACCTGTTAATTGTTATTTCATGAAGCGATTTTCAGTTTGAAATAAGTGAAATATTGATCGTGGATGTATATTGAAAGAAGTGAAATCTTTCTCGCAGATGTATTGAAAGAAGTGAAAGATTTCTCACAAATGTATGTTGAAAGAAGTGAAAGTTTAACGCAGTCCATGCAACAATTTTAAATATTGGTCCTGTTAGCACATAATCATGTATGGGTTATTTCCTTAAAAGAAGCGTCCCCTTGGGCAAAAAGAGAGATTTGGAAAATCCATTTATCCCAAAGTTTTAAAGGGTTGGCACGTTATTTTAACGAGCAGGCAGATTTGGACGGACAAGATCTGTCTGCCGAGATCTACGGTCGAAGTTTCATTTCGGAGCCCCCTCATCGTTCTACCTTTAACGGAGGGGGGGGGTCCAGAATTGGGTGCGCATCTCTCAACGGTCAAGATTGGGGCACCTATATCAAGAACGCTCAAGCGATTCCGGACCCCATTGTCATTCTGCCATTAATAGGGGGGGAGGGGGGGGGCGGGTTCTGGAATGGAGTGGTATTGTCATGGGGCCCCCTCCTATCGTGTCACCTCTCGTGTTGTCTTATCCCCTGCCATTTGTTCTCCACTTGTCCACACGACATGTCCCAATTCCTTTCGCTCCACCTCATCCTTCGACATCTATCCTGCTCCCTTCCGCGTCGTCCCTCCATAACTGACCTGTTCCCCCCTCTACCAATTATATCCCGTCACCTTTTCTTTGTTTCTTGTATCCTCCCTTTTGCCATGTGTCTCGCCCATGTCATCTCCTTGGTCACTCCCCTTCCATTTTCCACACCGAGCATGCCAAATCATCCCCGCCTGACCTTCGTTCATGCACCATCATGTGCCCCCTTCATCTCCCCTACCTACAAATCTTTCTAAGCAGACGGTTGGCGTATACAGGTGGCACCATGAGAAGACCTCCACATCCCAAAAGGCAGAATTGATCAGGGTTGCTCCCGATCCCAATGAAGCAGTTATTGAAGTTGTTGGTGGTGGTTAGACATCGTTTCCACTATAAATGGAAAGTCCGGCAAAGGATTAAAGGCATGTCGATTCATCCACGGGGTTTTCAGGAGTCTAATTGCGTCTGTCATAACTGCACGATCGTTCAGAGACTGCATGTGCAGACTGCCAGCAGACATGCAAACGCAATGTTTTTAATGCAGTGACTTGTTTTCGTTGTTGATTGTTTTGCTTTGAGTATATGTAGGCAATTTTTCCATTTTGTAATTTATCGATGGTTGAGCTAAGCTCCTGACTGTAAATTTTATGAGGAAGCTTTGGTTATGTATTTCGATTTGAGACTGTCAAATTAATGGAAGTCAGCTTCTCCTTTCCTTAGTTTTTGTCTGTCAGCTGTTTAAAACACTCAGAATTGGAGGATCCAGTCAAGGGTTGCATATTGTAGGATGATGTATGGTTGATCACTGCAATTTCTGCACCAGTCTTAAACAGTCTCTCACGTTGTCTTTTCGCCTTGAACTAAATGATTCAAAATTGGAGGATCCAGTCGAATGGTTGTGGCTGCATAGAATGATAGGTTTGATCAGTGTGCAGTTATCATTGTGTCATTTAGGCACATTTCAGTGTTTTGTTTCTATTCCCGAGTTGCTGGAAGGCTTGATGCCCAGAGAAGTCTCCTCCCTTTCCTCCTAAGTCTTACCTCTACTCTTGCTTTAACTCAAATTACTGACTGAAGTTAGTTGTGGCCCTCACTTCCCTATGTATTTTTGGCCTAGTTTTCTGAGTCAAACGATATTGTTATGAGTTTACCTCCATTCGATCACCCCATTAAATTATTTGTGACATAAAACTGATAGGCGTTGGGCTCTGCTTCTGCCGCAATCCAGGAGTGACTTCTGACACTAAAATTTCTGGCACCGTTGTCGAGGACGAAGTTGAATATCTTCCTCAGGATTGAACAACAATGATTAACTGATTCTAAAGGTGCATCAGATATCAGAACTATCGAGATTGCTATTGTGCACCTGGCAACTCTACTGACGCGACTCCGTTGGGCGACTCCATTGATGCAAACCCACAAGTGACTCCATTGTTTCAATCGTGGCTTCTAGAAGAAAACATACAAGGTCTACTCCTCAGAAGTCATTAGAACCACCTGAAGCTGACCCAGAGAAGATTATCAGAAAGGGAAAGCCCTCTGGAGGAGGTACTTCTACTGCTAAACCAGTTATTTCTGACGATTTTCATGATTTTGTAGAAACTCCAACACCTTCATCTCATCCTGTTTATTTACCTTCTGTTGGAGTTTCCCGTAGTCTAAATTTTGGGAATGTTCCTGTTGGGTTTTCTCCTCCTGATCTTGAATTGGTAGGAGAAACCCTTGTCACTCCCCTCTCCCCCGAGGTGGTACCCTGGTTCAAACCCAACGCCTCTGGATATTTTCCTACCTCGGGTTTTACCACCCCTTCTCCTATTACTATTGTTGTTGAAGAAAGGGAAACTTCTATCCCTTTTAGCCCGCAAACTTGTTCTCCAAATTTTTTGTTGTTCCCCTCCCGTCCTATCAGCTCAGTTCCTGCCTTTCTGATTCAAACCTCGTCTCCTACTAGTTCCCCTACACCTATTGTTCCTATGGTAGGTGCTAATCCCCCTCTAAATAGAATGGATGCCATAGTGGCTGCCAGATATGCCCCCTTAATCCTACCTCAACCTATGAATCCTCTCCCTGCTGGAGATTACTTGAAATATATGCTTAAATTCACAGGGGAAGAGGACATAACTGCGAAAGAGCAGCTTGTTGCCTTCTACAGTTACGCAGACAACCTGAACATTGAAAATGAAGATGCCTAGATGAGAGTCTTCGTCCAGAGCCTTGATGGTGAGGTAAGGAAATGGTTTAGGGGATTGGCCCCCGGATCTATTGTTGGGATTGAAGCTCTAGATAATGCTTTCCTGAGGCAGTGGAGAGATAAAAAAGATTTCATGTATTACATGATAGAGTTTGGGTCCTTGAAGAAAAAGGAAGGAGATTTTGTCTCTGACTTCTCCAAAAGATTCAATAAGATGTATAATAAGATCCCTGCTGAGATAAAACCCACAGAAGCCTCTGCTAAAATATCTTATGCTAATTCTTTCGACCCTGGCTTCTGCCTTCTATTGAGAGAAAGAAGAGCTACCTCCCTAGCTCAAATGCAAGATGCAGCCATAGAGGTGGAATCTAATGTATTGGTAGCTGACAGACTGAGAAATAAGACTGATGCAAACAGGAGTAAGGGAAGATTTGAAGCCTCAACTTCTGGCCCCTATGTGCCTCACCCTCAAGTGGATGAATTGACCAAGATAGTGAAGTCTCTGTCCACGGAGATGGAGAAAATGAAGGTGGAGGGGAAGCAAACCTTTTTATACAGAAATCCTCAAAATACCGAAAACAAAGGAAATTTTAGGAGGCCAAATAATAATGCTCCCCAAATTATGCAAAGGGACCAGAGGGGAAGAGATAGAGAAGATCAGAAGATTCAAGCCCCTCTTCAAAATAATTTTGTAGCTAATGATGAAGAAGGGGAAATAGACGAGCTTGATCCTGAAATCCATTGCTTTGGAGATACTTCTCCTTTTCCTCATCTCACTGAATCAGCATATGAGGAATCTCTCATGGACAGTCAGCTAAATGAGCTGAGCAAGGGAGACAAGGCCAGCAACATCCAAAACAAGTATAACCTAAGATCCAAGAAGAAGACAGGAGCACCTGATGTTCCTAAACAATTCACTAGAATGGAGAAACCCGCTAATGAAGTAGCAGACAACAACAAAGGTAAGGAGTCCCATCCCCTCTCTCCAATGGTCCAGATTCACGTTCCTCAAGTAAGGTAAATTCCAAAGCTCGCATCCTCTTTTAACTTTGAGCATGAAATTCAAAAAATCAGAATCCCTATGCCTCTCTCTGAATTGATCAAACATGAGGTGTTCAAAAAACACCTCACCGAACTATTACAGTCTGAAACTTCGTGTCATCCCACAGAATCCATCAATTTGCAAGATGAAAAGCCTGCAGTCATCCTAGGTCCTATGGTAGAAGACAGAAATGATTTATCCCCTCCCTTCTACACATCCTTGAACATACATGACAAGGTGTTACACAAATGTATGATGGATTCAAGGGCTTCCCAAAACCTCATGCCCAAAACTGTTATGGAAGAATTAGGACTAGAAGTCACCAGAGCCTATCATGACCTCTATTCCTTTGACTCTAGGAAAGTTCAATGTCTAGGAGTCATCAAAGATCTGGTTGTGACCTTATTTCAACTGCCCATGAAAAGTGTGGTCATGGACATTGTAGTGGTTGATGTTCACCCCAAGTTTGGTATGTTGTTGTCAAGATCCTAGATAAAAAGACTTGGTGGAACTCTGCAAATGGACCTAACTTGTGCTACTATTCCAGTGTTTGGGGGGGAACATAGGAGACTGTACAGAGAAGCTCAACTGGCCTACATAATCAGTGACGAAGCCAATCCTACCAACCATCCTATCTTTTCTCTTGACACTGATTTAGGTTCCACTTTACTACAGCTCACTAATGCTCCTGAGCCTCTTCTAAAACTCAGAAAGCATCCCACTACTTCTCATGAAATTTCTCCCCCCATCACCCCTGTCTGGAAAATGTTCTTTGATGGAGCCTCTTCCAAGGAAGGCACTGGTGCCAATGTGTTTTTTGTGTCACCTACTCAGGAAACCATATCTCTTTCATACAAGTTAGAGTTTGAGACAACCAACAATGTAGCAGAATATGAAGCTCTTGTTTTAGGTTTAAGAGCTGCAAAAGAAATGGGGATTCAAGAGGTAGCAGTGTTTGGAGATGCAGAATTGATAGTCCAATAGATCAGAAACATTTATCAGGCCAAGCATCCTCGACTCAGGAGTTACAGAAATGAGGTATGGGACCTAATCGACAGTTTCTTCTCATCATTTAACATTTCATTCGTTCCAAGAGAGAAGAACACAGTGGTTAATTCTCTAGCTACATCAGCAAGCAGTTTCAAAGTGCCCCTGCCACCCAAATTCAGATATGATGTAGAAGTAAAATACAGGCCCTCCATACTTGACAATGTCAAACATTGGAAGGTGTTCTAGGATGATCTTGAGATCAAAATATTCTTGGATACTGTCGAGGAATTTTCAGCACTGCATATTGATCAAGACCCTGTTTGCGAAGCAATTCTTGATGATGGTAATTTTCTGAGTAAGATTGCAGAGTGTGACATTGTGCAGATGCCCATCAATCATATTCCAAAGGGACTGGTTCCTTTGGAAAGGCTTTTTGACAAGAATGATGTAGCATTAAAGGGGAAAATCTCAAAGGATGATGTTGATACGACTCAGTGCAACATTGGCACCCATAATGAACCTAGGTTTGTCAAATTGTCAAGAAGCCTGACAAAGGAGCAAAGGGATGAATACGCTGAATTATTGAGGGAGTTTGTGGATGTTTTTGCCTGGACCTATGAAGACCTCAAAACTTATAACACTTCTTTCATTGAGTATAATATCCCATTAAAAAGGGAGGCAAAGCCATTTAGGTAGAAATTAAGACAGGTCAATCCTATGTTGTTGCCAATCATGAAGAGAGAGGTGAAGAAGCTGCTACATGCCCAGATCATCATGCCACTGAGATATTTAGAGTGGGTGGCCAACTTGGTCCCAGTAAGGAAGAAGAATGGGGAAATTAGACTCTGTGTAGATTTTAGAAACCTGAACAGGAGCTCAAGGAAGGACAATTACCCCCTGCCAAAGATGGAACATATATTGCAGAGGGTGACAAGATCATCTCGGATTTCCATGATTGATGGCTTCTCTGGCTACAATCAAATCTCTATTCTGCCTGAAGACAGAGAAAAGACAGTGTTTACCACTGCATGGGGCACATTCATGTATGCTAAAATGCCCTTTGTATTGATGAATGTGGGGGCAACGTTTCAGCGAGCCATGGACATAGCTTTCATTGGGGAAAAGGATAAGTTTGTGGTTATCTATCTGTATGATATCACAGTCTTTTCCAAATCTGATAAAGAACATTGTTGTCATCTCAGGAAGGTTTTTTTGAAGTGCAGGAGTTTTGGCCTTCCATTGAATCCCAAAAAATCTTTGTTCGCCATGAAGGAGGGAAAGTTACTGGGCCACATAGTATCAGCAGTAGGAGTCAAGATTGATCCTAGCAGAGTTGAAGAAATCCAAGCCTTGTCAATCCCAAGATCCAAGAAAGAAGTCCAGTCATTCCTTGGTAAAATTAATTTTCTAAGGAGGTTTGTTTCTAACTTTGCTAAGATGGTAAAGCTCATAATAGCCATGTTGAGAAAGGGAAATGAAGTAAGGTGGACTTCTGAGTCTCGAAATTCCTTTGAGAAGATAAAGAAAGCCTTGATTGAAGCTCTTGTGCTTATCAGTCTTGATTACTCAAAGGATTCCTCATTTTCTCCTTTGCCTCATCTGACATAGTGGTTGTTGTTTTACTACAAAAAAACAATGCCGGGATAGAGCAGCCTATTGCCTATTTTAGCAGAGCTTTAAGGGATGCTGAGGTCAGGTACGACATCACGGAGAAGCAGGACTATGCCCTGGTGAAATCTCTCAAAGCTTTTAGAGTCTATTTCCTACAGTAAAAAATCATTGCATGTGTTCCCGCAGCTACTGTGAAGGACATTCTTATTCAGCCTGACATAGACGGGAGGAGGAGTAAATGGATAGCCAAGATCCTTGAGTTTGATCTGAAGATAATGCCTACCAAATTGATCAAAGGTCAAGGTTTAGCCAAGATGTTGGCTGAAACAAATTGCAAAGATTTGGGGGTAAGTTTCATTTATGAATGCTCAAAAAATCAGTAGAATCAGTCGTCTGATGCAGACCCTCAAGCAAAACCCCCATTGGCGCGATGTCCTTGGTACAAGGATGTCATATATTTTCCGCAAGAGTTGCGGCTCCCTGATGGCCTGCAAAGAAGCAAAGCAAGAGCTCTAAAGATCAAATAAGTCAAATACTACCTTGTTGGTCGAGTTTTATATTGGAAATACCCCGTGGGGGTGCTTTTAAAATGTATGAATCCACAAGATGCTCAAAAGTTCAATGTTGAATTTCATGACAGCCTATGTGGAGGGCACCATTTCTGGAAAACCACAGCCTACAAAATCCTCAGGGCTGGGTACTACTGGCCCACCCTATTCACCGACGTCTACAGAGAGGTCAGATCCTGCATCAAATGCCAAAGGTTCTCAGGAAAGCAACAGCTCAAATCTCTTCCTTTAAAACATGTGGTTGTTTCGGGACCTTTCCAGCAGTGAGGCCTAGACTTTATCAGGGAGATCCACCCTGCTTCCAGTGGACAACACAGATGGATCCTGACTGCCACGGATTTCTTTACCAAGTGGATAGAAGCTATCCCCACAAAGAGTGCTTCCCATAAGGTAATCATTGGGTTCCTGGAGGATCTCATCACAAGATTTGGTTGCCTAATCAAAATTGTTACTGATAACGCAACATCTTTCAAAGCTAAACTATTGGTCAAATTCTGTGGGAAATTTGGGATCAAATTGATTCACTCCACCCCATATTATCCCCAAGGCAATGGTTTAACAGAGTCCTCCAACAAAATCCCGATAAGGATCATCAAAAGATTGTTAGAGGACAACAAAAAGGCATGGGATTCAAAGCTGAAATTTTCTCTATGGGCTGATCGAGTGACCACAAAGAGATCCATAGGCATCTCCCCTTTCCAATTGGTTTATGGGATAGAAGTTGTTTTTCCTTCTCAGCTAGCCATGCCTGTAGAAAAATTACTCCAGAATTATCAAGGAGATCCTGATGACATGATCAGGAGAATTTGTCAGCTGGTAGAGGTCCAGCAGGCCAGAGAGCAGGTGATGGATAGAGTTCAGGACCATCAGCAGAAGATCAAGCAGGCTTTCAACAGGAAGGCCAAGAAGGAATATTTCCAAATGGGAGATCTGGTACTAAAATGGGATGCTCGTAAGCAAGACAAAGGCAAGCACGACTGTTTGCACCCTATTCGTCACCTTGTGAGAAAATTGAGAGTGCTTACATGCCCTGTTGGGTCTTGCAGAACATGACAGCTGTAGATGAAAGAGCTAGAAGAAACAAAACAAAACTGTAATCAAGGATTAAATTAAAACAAACTAAAACTATGAGCATATGGATAAAGAAATAACAAACACAAAAAGACCAATATCACCAATGTTTTTGGACTGATCGATTGATGAAATCAAAGCACAATGAAGAAATAGAACTATGGTTCCTCCTTTCTCCAATGGAAGGCTCTTGAGGCCCTCACAAACTTGCTCTCCTAACAATAAGAAAAATGAAATGATAGTGAAAGAACTCCTAGCACATCCACTCAATGGAGAGGTGAATGGCTCTATGAAATGGTGCCAATGTGTTATTATCAAAGAGTGAGTCCTTGATAATCTTAGTAGCATAACAATACATGAAATTCCTTGAGAAAATGATGTTTCTTCATAGCTTTTTATAGCACATCATTGGGTGATTATGTAACTCCTTCAAAGTGTGAAAAGGGGCTCTTTAGGGCTTCATTAGGTCTTTGACCAGCCTACCATGCGGATTCATCTCGGATTTGGGAGTTAAATCAGGATGGGAGCTGGTCCATAAGTGGTTGGGAGGCCGACCAATTCAATAAATGCACTGTTTAGCAAGTGCGCGGGTTTTTGTGCTAACAGTCGCGCGTTGTGCGCGCATGCGCGCATGGTACGTTCCTGTTCTGCGCATGTGCACGTGCACCAAAATTCTGTAAAGTGCCCTTCAATTTTTGGTTACTTTGTATAGTTTTTGACCATTTGGAATGCTGTGAAATTAATTCAGTGCCATGAATGACTTCATTGTTGTTTTGACGATGCGGAGTTCTTGTCGCCATGTGCGGACGAAATTTCAGTGATAACAGATGCCCCCTGATGGATGAGGTTAGGAGCATACGTATAGCCGAAATCCATCAATGTTTCTTTTACTGAGAATGTTGATGTAAGAGAGAGCAATAGTGGGACCGTTCAGAGCGATCCGTTGGAGAAAAAAAGAACCGGTAGGACCCGACCTTCTAAGAGTTGTGCAGAAAAATAGAAAACTGTTTACAAACGAGGTGGGCATGCCCCATGCTCGTGTTATGTAACTCTGAAAAAGATGACGGAAGTGTTGGTGTAGACAACTGCAGCGCCCTCGGGGGCGGTAATGATAAAGGCAGAAGACAATTCTGCGAAGGAACATACTCTGAATAATAGGCAATGATCGCGGTAATAAGCAGCGACGATGATGTGGGCATGGATGGCCCTACCAAGTTTAGAGGTCTTCGGCAAATGACAAAAATAACTGCAATAGTCGCAAAGTAAGACCCACCATAACATGAGAAAGTGTTGGCATCGAATGTTATGGGGGCCAACGACA
>JASDQU010242265.1:94668-104723 GCA_032191745.1 Picea mariana
CGGATGACCATCGTCTCTTGAAGGGCTCTTCCAAAATGTCCCCGTTGAACTCGGAGGCAAAACCATTCTCATTGATATCGAAGTTATCGATGCCCCACTCGATTACAATATCTTGTTCATACGTAGCTACATGTATGCTATGAAGGCAGTGGCATCATCCGTCTTTCGAACAATCATGTTCCCCCACAACGGAGAGATTGTGACCATCGACCAAGTCTCACATTATGAGTCAAACCCATCTTCCAATCTCGATAACATTCTTCCTCTCATCCATACCAACCACGACACATACCCACTCGTAGAGATGGGTCCTGGAATTTTTAAAGATACATCCTTGTTAGGGACGTACCATGGAGCACCACCATTCCTTCCCCCTAATCAAGTATGCATCGTCTCATCTAACGAAACTCACACGAAGGATGCTCGTCCTCCTCAGGAGGCTTCAGCCATTCATGACGTCTCAATTGTCGCAGAACCCCTCCAGATGGAGCCTCCTGCGCACTCGTCGACCTCAACAGTCCACAAATCCACATACACTCAAGGGCATAGTCCCGTTTGGGAGACAATTCCCCCACCCCTCACTCAAATTCCCTTCTTTTACCCTCCACCAGGTATAGAAGCTTTTCAGGTAGCCGCCACACTCACACTACCCAATATGGTGTTAGCAATTCCAGTTTGGTATTTACATCCACCTGAGATGGTCCCTCGCCCATCCCTTTCCCCACAGGAAGGTCTCCCAATGACGATTCCCGTCCTCACCCCCACTACCCCCATACTCCCTACCCCCCCTGCTACAGCTGGGGGCAGGAGGAAGAAGAAAGAGCCCACCGCTCCACTTCCTCCACGCATTCCACCACCTTGCGCATTATGTGAGAAAGAGGGCCACCAAACCAACAATTGCCCATCACTACCTGAATTAAGGAATTTGATTCCCCCCACTCAAACCCCCACAACACCCGTCACTACTGCTAGTCCCACTACTACCACCACCCCTTCCAGTAGTAAAGGGTTGAGGACCAAATTCGCGTGCGCCATATGTTCAGAATATGGCCATTACACTCACCATTGCCCAGCACTGCCACACTTTTGGAAGACATTAGCGGCCGTATGCCAGAACTTCCAGAACAATCCACGCCCTGCTACGTCCTCTTCAAATATTACTGACATTCGCTATGTCACCACTTCAGTCAATGAATGTATGAGATGCCCTTGCTCTCTCTGCGATTCATTAACCCACTTTACATACCAATGTCCTATGATCCTCGCATACAGGCAATGCCAATTAGCCCTGCATCACCAACCCACAGTGACGGTCATTGACCTTACTTCGTCACTCGAGGCTCTTCACGTCATTTCTCCAGAGCCTGAGGCACTCCCAATGCCTCCATGGTTCTTATATGACGTCTCTGAGGATTTACCCCGCAACCCTCCCAACTCTCCTGCTCATTCCCCTACGGAGACTCTCCATCCAACCACCATGGGTACCCCTCAGTACTTCAATATATGGTTCATGTCGAGTGAACCCTCACCCTCACCTAACATGGTTCCCCCTGCTTCTTCATCAGGGGGCAATCACACTATCACCGCAATCACTCCTCACGACCCCTTGTATTCTCGGTGTTTTCTATGCGACGAGGAAATACTAGAAGAGCTCAACCGCCCAGACTCTCCCTGGGAGGCGCTACATCATCACACCCTCTTCTCTCCACAGGAAGCCCACATGCCTCCTAACCAAAACCCCATTTACGCAGTCGAAACCAAAGATTTTATCCCATCCGGGCCTATCGATTGGTTCAACAATCCCATTCCTACCCCTGACGCTTTTGAAGAAGGTAATATGGCAAACATTTCCCCCACCATCAAAATCGACATTTCCATCAAACATGGCATCGTCGAAGAAATCATCATTGGAGCTACTTGCACTCCTCAGGAAATTGCCGCATATAAAGCCCTCTTCCAAGAATACAGGGATATCTTCGCCTGGTCATACACGGAGATGCCTGGCCTCGACCCATATATTGTCGAACATCACATCGACACTTGGCTGGACATCACACCAGTTCGCTAGAAACAACGACCGCTACACCCATCTAAAGTTGCGGCTATCAAAGCCGAAATTGACAAATTACGTACGGTCGGGTTTATTTACCCCATCGCTTACACTTCATGGGTTTCCAACCCTGTACCCATCGATAAAAAACAGGGCACTATTCACGTTTACACAGACTTTCGTGATCTCAATAACGCATGTCCAAAAGACAATTTTCCAATGCCTTTCATCGATCAAATCATCGACGACTACGCCAGTCACGAGGCTATCTCCTTTATGGATGGATTCTCTGGCTATAACCAAATTCAAATCCACCCAGCCGATCCATATAAAACCGCATTCATTACCCCGTGGGGTACTTTCGCATACCATGTCATGCCTTTCGGCTTAAAAAACATCGGCGCAACCTTCCAGCGGGCGATGACATACATATTTCATGATCTGGCTGACATCATCCTCACCTACTTGGACGACCTCACAGCTCGGTCCAAGAAATGAACCCAACATCTCGATGATTTACGAATCATCTTACAACGGTGCCGCCAGTACAACATCCGCTTGAACCCCCTCAAGTGTGTGTTCTGTGTCACCGCCGGGTGCCTCCTCGGTTTTATCGTTTCCCAAAGTGGTATTACCATGGACCCCCTCAAAGTCAAAGCCATCACTGAAATTCCACCTCCTTGAAATTTACGGCAACTCCAGAGTCTTCAGGGAAAAGCTAACTTTCTTAGATGATTTGTCCCAGATTACGCCATACGCGCACATGGTTTCCTTCGCTTACTATGTCACGACATCCCTTTTCATTGGGACGACTATGCCCAACAGTCATTTGATGATCTTAAAGCAGCGCTTTCAAATGCACCTTTGATTAGTGCACCTGACTACAATCGCAACTACATCCTCTATGTATCAGCATCAACTATATCAGTAGCCGGCGTCCTCATCCAGCTCGGAGATGAAAATCGTGAACATGTCATTTACTATGTTAGTAAGAACCTCTCGGGACCACCCTTGAAGTACAAACACGAAGAGAAACTCACTCTTGCAGTTGTCCTTGCAGTCCAGAAAATGCGCCATTATATTCTTCTTCACACCACAAAGGTCATCGCCGATTCCAACCCTATGCAATATTTGCTCAGTCGTCGACAAGTTAACGGCAAATTCGCTCGATGGATCGTCATCCTCCAGGAATACGATATCGAGTTCTCAACACCTAAGAGTAAGAAGGCCCTCGTTCTCGCCGAACTTGTCACGGCCCTTCCCTTTGACACCACTAGTCCCCCCGTCAACACTGACTTTCCTGACGAACATCTCTTTTACATTGTCTCAGATGATCCTTGGTATGGAGACCTCCTCGTCTACCTACGAACTCAAAAGTTTGGTAACCATCTATCACGAGATGATCGTCGACGTATTCTCCATCAGGCCCCTCGCTATCTCCTCATCGGAGACATCCTATATCGGCGGGGCGTCGACACCATTCTTCGTCGTTGCCTGACTATTGACGAGGCCGACAGAGTCTTAAACGACTACCACAGCGGCGCATGTGGGGGCCATCTTTTGGGTATCTCCACAGCTCAGAAGATTATCCGAGCTGGTTACTTTTGGCCTACCTTGTTTCACGATTGCATTTACGCCATGAAACGTTGTGAGCAATGTCAGCTCTATGCCAGCAAAGCCCGAGCTCCCCCCGCTCTTCTTCACCCTGTCATTACGGCCGACCCCTTTTGTAAATGGGGCATCGACTTTATGACTTGTAATCCCCCTTCCAGCAATGGTCACAAATACATTGTCGTCGCCGTCGATTACTTCACCAAATGGGCCAAAGCAATGCCCACTTTCAACAACACTGCTGACACTGCAGCGCGCTTCTTCTTTAACCACGTCATATCCCATTTTGGCGTACCACTCCAACTCATTTCCGACCATGGGAAACAATTTGAGAATGAGATCTTCATCAAACTCTCTTCTCGGTTAGGCTTCTCTAACGAGTTCGCCTCACCATATTACCCTCAGTCAAATGGACAGGTCGAGGCAGTGAACAAAGTCCTCAAGACCATGTTACAGCGTACAGTTAATAAACATAAAACCAATTGGCATCATATGTTATTTTCCACACTATGGGCTTATCGAATGGCAGTAAAGACCGCTACAGGTTTCACGCCATTTCATTTAGTCCATGGGGTCGAGGAAACTCTTCCCATCGAGTGCGAAATTCCCACCCTACGCACCGCAATTGAGCTATTACCAGACACTGCTCCAATTGAGCAGCGCTTGCTGAACTTGGAGTGGTTGGATGAAGATCATCGATCTTCATTACAGAACAACGAGGCAGTGAAAAAATGATCCAAAGCTACTTTTCATCGCCATGTCAACCTTCGATCATTCCGCGAAGGCGACCTCGTCTTGGCCTATGATATCGCCCATGATACCTTTGGCCATGGCAAATTTGAATCACTTTGGCATGGCCCCTACATCATCCAACATTGCCTCACCAAAGGCGCATACATCCTGGCCTCCCCCGAAGGCCTCTCACTCAAGGAACCCGTCAATGGGTTATACCTCAAGAAATTTTATGCTTAGAAGTAGTCATACTACTTTAGGTTATTTGTTTTTCTAGTGTTTTTAATCTTTTTCTCCTACCCTCTCGTCTAAACTATCCATTGTGCTATTGACAGATGCTTCCTCCACCAGCTTACCACATCGGTTACGCCGACGGCGCCAGCCGTTGGACGCAAAATCTCGCTTCGGCGGCTTGGGCTCTATACACCCCATCACATGAAATGCTACATTCAAACGGCATCTGTTTGGGACCAGCAACCAACAACCAAGCCGAATACACTGCGGTCATTGGCCTCCTGGCCGACGCCCAGCATCATCATATTCACCACCTTAGTGTCTTCCTCGACTCTCAACTAGTCGTTCTCCAGCTCAACAATGTGTACCGTGTACGCAATCCGTGCCTTTTTCGCAAATACCTGCAGGTTAGATTATTATCTTGACATTTTGATTCCATTACATTTACACATATTCCAAGACAATTGAATCAAACAACAGATGAAATCGCTAACATGGTGTTAAATTGGCATATATCACATCAAGCTACACATAAATAAAACATCTCATACATCCTGTCACAGCATATAGATAAGATAGACATCATCATCATCAACAAAAACACATGTAGACAACATCAGGATCTCAAAAAATATGTATACTCATATATATATATATATATATCAAGGCCTATCAAGCCATATGAATGTTTACATACAAAAAATACATGTGCCCGCAAGCTATCATAGTCCCTCGGTACAAAATTTGTCTCACCAGCCTATATACAATCCAAATAGTATACATCATACATCAGGGTGCCTCTATCGCACCCCCACTTGCTCCTCCCTCAGGAGGAGGTGGTGGCCCACCCCCACCTGCCCTAGGCGGTGGTGGTGGCACACCCGTAGGACCCTCCTGCCCCGGCGGCAGGCATCCACTCGTCATCGCGGCAAGCACAGATGCTCATCGCACTATACTCCGCCATGGTGGCGGTACTCCTATACACTGATCCAGGAACCCCTCGTCCTAGATACGGATCCACATGCCCTCAGGCACGTCCTGTAACACCATCTCCAGGCGACAACGTATATCATCAAAATCTACTCTGGCTGCCGCCGGAGGAGCGTGTGATGGCCCTGCACCAGGGTCATCGTATCGGAGCCTCCTCGCTGCCCTCTCGAGCTTTGCTAGTCGCCCTGTGGCCTCATCCCATCGATGCCTCTCTCCATGTGGTAGTCTCTCTAGCTCTCGTTGAACCAGCGCTCTTTGCAACTCCACCTCGCGCCCGCGAGGTGCCACATCTGCACATGCACAAAACAACAAACAAACGCTCGTATCAGCGTCTATATCACATATGAACTGGTATATCAAACAATAACATAAATCAAAACATACACAATACTCAACATACCTGGATGGTCAAAAACCTCCCCAAGAGGCAGCACCATGTCTGGATCCTCCCAGAAGTCCACCCCGGCATAGGGGTACCGAAGTATGACCTGCGGCATCTTCCGCCATATCTGCACCGCCTGCGCCGTGAAATAATGCCCACCTTCACCACCACCGTGGCGAACCAAAACTGATGACCACCACCTCAAGCGCAGCTCTCGTGCCCCTGGCGCCTCTAGTAGAACCCTCGGGTGCAGCATCGGCACCCTCTCCAAGAACCAGGCAACCAGGATAGAACCAAACGCGAACTCTCCTGTACCTGTGGACTGACATCAGTCCAACTGCGTGATCATCCATGCATGCAGCGTAAGCCCCCATGTGAACCACTCACGGCCCACCACCACCCTCTCCAGCACCAGCAGCTGGCCACCACTAATCCGTTGGGTCGCCAGTGACCCATAGACACGAACAATCATCACTGCTATGCAACGATGCGCCATCAAATCTATACCACTGACACTCACTATAGTCCCAGACATGTAGTTCTCACCTGAGAAAAAATGCTCAACGATCGTCACCAGGGTTGTGTCCCTCGGCAGCACAGGCTCTGCCGATAGGGGTGTACCCCGAAAGGGGAGCCCAATCAAAAAATAGACATCCTCCACCGCATTGAAGGGGATCTGCTCTCCTCGCACAAGGAAGCAGTGAAGATCCGGACTCCACATCTGGAGCAGGAACTGGAGTAAGTACTCCTATTCCCGTATCAACGAGCACTCAAAGAACTTTAGCAACCCACAGGTTTCTAAAGTCGCTCGCACCTCAGGCCCTGCATTGGCCACTGCATCTCGTAACTGGGACCAGTCTCGCTCACGCCACTAAATAGCCATAGTCACTGCTAGCCACCTGCACACAACACAGAGTCTTATATCAGCGTATGCAACCATCAAATGCATCAAAGAGATTCAATTTTCACCCTTCAAAACTTGCCTCAAAGGCGCGATTTTTCTACCCACAGGTGCACACACGTGCGCGCCTGTTCACTATACAGGCGCGCATCTGTGCGCGCCTGTTCACTACACAGGCGCGCTTATGAGCGTGCCTGTTCACTGCACAGGCATGCTTCTGAGCGCGCCTATCCATCATACAGGCGCGCATATGTGCACGCCTATACAACCCACAGGCGCGCACTTATGCGCACCTGTTCAACTCACAGGCGCACCCATAGGGCGCGCCTTAAATTACCCTACCCGCGCACCCATGTGCTTATATTCAGTGGAAAGGTGCTTACGTGTGCATGCCTTCCACTGAATCACCTGTGCATGCGGGCCCACATCCTATCAAAACTCCCCTCAAACCCCATGTACGGCCCCCCGTACCTACCCTGCCCAAAAATTGGAAACCTATTTCTATGCAGGATGATCAGACCACTAACTTGAAACTCGCAGAACGTCGATCGGTTGCCTCATCCTCCCTGAATCACCAAATCTCCTCTGAAAACTACTCGTCCAGTCACTATTGCAGCAGGTACAAATGAGGTGGCAATGTGGGCCCTACAGCTATATATAGGCCTTTTGCCAAACTTCCACTCACCATTCCGGGAGCCCAAGGTGTCCGTTTTTCAAACCATCTTCAGCCATGAGATCAGCATCCCGTCACCTACATTACAGCAGTCTCTGGGTCACTTTTCATCATAGGCCCCCGGGGCGCCTTTTTTTCATTTCATGGTCAGGTATGCACACGCATAGTCACATTTATCAAATACATGCTCATATCGTAAATTCTCTTCAGATATTGTTTACTTTGGGTATTTGGTTGTTATGTATGCAGGTACTTGCTCATCGGTCATTGACATCATCCCTTCAGGTATCTATTCAGCACTGGCATGTAGTCTCTCCCACTGTATTGCATTTACATTTCCAGTCACACCCTCTGACATTGGCCTTTAGGATCCTCATTCCCAGCTCTGCAGTACCCACGCCTCCATTTTTGCATCTTCGGTACTGTAACCTGGTAGCATTCTCACCCACATGAGTTGTCCCATTCATAGCACCTTTTGGCACTTTTGACACTCATGTTGTTCTTCATTACCCTTTAGGGATGGGAGTCCCGATAGTCTTTCATCATGTCGTGAATCAGCCACATACTCCTTCTCTTCATTTTGCTAGCTTTCCCATATGGACTCCCAGCTTATCTCTTTATGGTTCTATTTTTTACCTGCACCTCCACAGGTTCATGAGCCCTTTATTTCATCCACACTCAGTTTGCCCATATGCGAACCTACCCTCATTTCACCTACCTCATACAGAAACTCAACAATGGGGCCCCCACCCTTCATCAGTTTTCCAAGAAAATTCTGCCCTCCCTGGGGCACGCATTTTACACTGGGGCACCCGTTTATGTATTTCTACATTTCTCCCCAAAATTATTCATTATTTGTTGTAAAAACACCTTTATTTCCAGTCCTTACATTTTCTTTTGTCGTCACTGTTGGCGACTTACTTCCTTTTTGGCCACACGCAACCCATGTCACCCTTGGTTGGAGCATTGCTTCTCATCTTCCCTTGCCGGCATCATCCATATCTTCGGAGTACTACCCAGGTCACTTACCTCTACCCTTTGAATTTGTTCACCTTGTACCACCTCTGGCACAACTTATCACCGGTCTTGTCGTCCCCCTGACACTCGACCTTGTTACACGGTTGCGGCCACTTTTTATCTCATACATCCTCCAACCAAGGGCAGTCTTGAGTCTTCCCACTTCTTGACTTCATCTATATACCTCTGCCACTTCCTCACCTCAGTATATTCTATGAAGCCCTTTTCTTCTGGGAGTCGCGTTCCCCTTTTGTCGACAGCAGCACACTTTTTCCAAGAGGGTGATAGTATCTTGATTCTCATTCTCCATTTAATGAGAGATCTCGGACGGCATAGGGTGAAACATCATTGCGCCCTGTTGTCATTGGCCCCCATAACATTTGACGCCAACACTTTCTCATGTTATGGTGGGTCTTACCTTGCGACTATTGCAGTTCTTTTAATCATTTGTCGAAGACCTCTGAACCTTGTAGGGCCATCAATGCCCACATCATCATTGATGTTTAGTACCACGATCATTGCCTATTTTTTCAGAGTATATTCCTTTGCAGAATTGTCTTCTGCCTTTATTATTACCGCCCCCGAGGGCGCTGCAGTCATATACACCAACACTTCCATCATCTTTTGCCAGAGTTACATAACACAAGCATGGGGCATGCCCGCCTCGTTTGTACACAGTTGTATATTGTTACGCACCTTATGGAAGGTCGGGTTCTACCGGTTCCTTTCTTCTCCAACGGATCGCTCTGAACGGTCTCACTATTGCTCTCTCTAACAACACCATTCTCAGTAGAAGAAACATTGATGGATTTCGGCTATACGTATGCTCCTAACCTCATCCATCAGGGGGCATCTGTTATCACTGAAATTTCATCCACACATGGCGACAAGAACTCCGCATCGTCAAAACAGAAATGAAGTCATTCATGGCAATGAATTAATTTCACAGCATTCCAAAGGGTCAAAAACTATACAAAGTAACCAAAAATTGAAGGGCGCTTTACAGAAGTTGGGTGCGCGCGCACATGCGTGGAATAGAAACGTACCATGCGCGCACAACACACGGCTGTTAGCGCAAAAACCCGCGCACCTGCTAAACGATGCATTTATTGAATTGGTCGGCCTCCTAACCACTTATGGACCAGCTCCCAACCTGATTTGACTCCCAAATCTGAGTTGAATCCGCATGGTAGGCTGGTCAAAGACCTAATGAAGCCCTAAAGAGCCCCTTTTCACACTTTGAAGGAGTTACATAATCACCCAATGGTGTGCTATAAAAAGCCATGAAGAAACATCATTTTCTCAAGGAAATCCATGTATTGTTATGCTACTAAGATTGTTAAGGACTCACTCTTTGACAATAACACATTGGCACCATTTCATAGAGCCATTCACCTCTCCATTGAGTCGATGTGCTAGAAGTTCTTTCACTATCATTTTCATTTTTCTTATTGTAAGGAGAGCA
>JASDQU010242266.1:2718-19625 GCA_032191745.1 Picea mariana
TCCCACAAGTAAATTAGTCAAGTAGATATTTCTGCAGCGTAACGCTACGCAAACAAAAGATGATCCTTCATCCTTCTCCTTCCTTCATTTTATACAGTTTTGAACTTCCTTTCTTTCCTAAAATGTCATTTAATTAAAGTTTTAAAAATAAATTCCTAAAAATTCCTCTCCGTACAAGTGTCACCCATCCCCTACATTCCTCCATTATTTAATTTTTTTAATTAATTAATTATCTCAAATTCCTCACCCACCTAGAGTTACTCCTAGAATCACTCCTAGGTGTCCCCAAATTCCCTTACAGGTTTTAAAGGCTTTCCCTATTATGAAGTTGCTAATTTAGCTTAAAATTAGAAAGCTCTTAATGGTCGATTCCTTACTAAGTTGACTTTTTGCTTTTATTATTATTATTATTTTATTTTTTCAGAGAAGACAAGGTTCTACCTCTAGCGTAATTTAGACTTTGGCCTTAAATTTCATACTAGGCGACATTTAATTAGGGAAATTGTTTTGAAATTACTTAACATGTTATTTGTCTTAGGGCCATGTAGGTTCATTCCTCTATCATCAACAACGCGGTGTGCCCTTAAAGACGCACTAGGTGCTCCAAGGTGTCACTCACCTCATCTATTCCCTTACGCGATGTGCCCTTCAGGACGCACTACGTGCTCCAAGGGTGCCACTCGCCACTCTCCATTTTTCTTGCGCGATGTTCCCTTCAGGACGCACAACATGCTCCAAGGGTGCCACTCGCCTCTTGACTGACTTGGTAGACATAAATAACCCCTGGAGTCAACACTCCGCCAGGTGAACTTGTGGGAGACTAAGGGCTTCTAAGGAATAAGGCCCCCGCCTTATTGTACGTGCCTTAGAATCATCATGACCGACTGTTGCAGTCTGCCCTCACGGCATCATGGGTCCTCTCGAACTGGGTAATCGTTAACCTACAATTCGAGCCATGGCGGAAGTGCTAGTAGGTTGTGGCAAGTCTGTTGTCCACACCTCTCCCTCAACATCTTTGGTAGTCATGCGTGACCCCTTTACTCCATATGTGAGTCTGGTGGGCAAGCTATCGTCAGCCTGCATCATCAACAAATCATGTAAGAACATATCCATATCATATCATCCAGTCATATGCACTAATATCACAGTAAAACAATCAAACCCCAATGACACACTCCCTGACTCGATTCGGAGTCCAAGGGGTTCCATTGATGCCTCTGCATCCTCAAGGTCCAAACCCTTCACACTCAATAAAACCAAGTCAATAGCACCTATCTACGTCAATGTAGTAAAACAACATGTCATCAACCGATAATGCCTCATAATCAAAATCAAGATTTTTAATAGCATAATAATTCGGATCACTTGCAAGCAAGTGTCCTCAAAGAATAAGTTTTCTCAGTGCACCAGAGCGAGATGTTACAAATGTCAAAAAGGAAAATGTTTCCTTAAAAGTTTCTCCAAGAATATCTCAAATAGCACATATAGGATAGTTCACTTTATATTTAATGCTATTGTTTTCAGCACATATCATTTTATTTATTAATATTATATTATTCTTTTAGGAGAGACACATGTCAACACCATGTTGAAAACGTTTTTCACATTTTAAATATCATAATATCATAATTGTTTTAATGTGAAAATACTAATAGCTAAATCACACGTAACCAAACAAAGTCCATGACTTCAACTTATAATATATGTTTTGAAATTATATTATTCTTTTAGAAGGGACATGTGTCATTTTTTCAATTAATTAATGCACTCAATCATTTTTCATAGTATTATCATTGAAATCAATGCACCCTACCCTATTGTTTTATGTTATGTCATTATCACTAAAATCAATGCACCCTATAGTTTTATGTTATATCGAGATCACTAAAATCCTTGCACCTTATTTTTCATAGTATTATCATTGAAATCAATGCACCCTACCCTATTGTTTTATGTTATGTCATTATCATTAAAATCAATGCACCCTATAGTTTTATGTTATATCAAGATCACTAAAATCCTTGCACCTTATTGCTTCAATCCTCTCAAAAAGTATTTGAAAGTCCAAAAGGATTGCCTCCACAATGACTAATTTAACACTCCATTGAATTTATGACAAGTCCTTCACAAAGTCCAGAACTTATCGACTCAACCCAAATGAAAGTATAGAAATTGAAAGGTAGATCAATAAATTGCTATAAGAGGGCCATATCTAGGCAAGCACCTTCAACTCATACTATCTGTTTTGAAATTTGTTTTCACCCTAAATTCATTTCACTTGATGATTTGTTGTATCTCAGCATTGAAATCAATATCGAGGATTAATTTATTTGGTAGTCATTTTTCATAGTATTATCACTTAAATCAATGCAGAGTCCTTGGTACCAGAGCAAACATCAGTACCTATCAAAGTGTTAGATCTACCAAAGTTACGTTGACCTCGTTTACTCCAAACCAGTTAACACCAACAAACAACAAAAGAAAGAAGCACTCTAAAATTTAAATCATAAAAATAAAAATTCAAAATCACACAAAATCATATTATAAAATTTGAATTTAGATAATTTATTTTAATTTTAATGGGATATATATATATATATAACCAACATTGAATGAAAATTACAATTGATTGTAAAATGTATTTTTTTAGTGTAGTAAAGACTCCATCTCAACTCTAGATTTTTTTTTTATTTTTTTTTAAGTACTTAATAAATTTGAAGTTAAAATGTATTTAGATTTGAAATTGTTTTTCTCAATAAGAAAATTTATCTTTATATTAGATAATATAAAACACTACATTTCTATTCATCCTCTTTCCAAAGACTTTTTAGCTATCAATACAAAATATTTTTTAATTCCGTACTCGATTCCTAATACTTTAGAAAAATAACCATACATGATGTTCTAAACAAAACAAACATCAAAATACTATAAACAAAATTATATTCTTCAATGGCATCCCACTATAAGCCTATCGAAGATCAGATAATTTAATATGCCTAAAGAGACCTGCCATGTTGTCTTCCCACTGAGTGTAGATAATCACTCCAGGGTGAATTTGATCTTTGAGCGCATCTTTTGAAAAAACATGTGCATCCTTGTTAAACTCTCTAAAAGTATGAAGATATGAAATTTTTTCAAACTGGGTGCTAAGCCTTTTAATTTTCTCCTTCTAGCCTTCCAATGCCAGACTTTGATGTCCCTCGCTACCATTACACCAATCTATAATGAGTTTTGAATCCCCAATAATCTGTATGCCAGTAATGTGTAATTTTAACGACAAGAAGAGCATAGACCACACGCAGAGCAGTTACGCTCTGTTGTTTGTTCAAATTCCTGTGTTGAACGTCCACTTGAAAAATGTATTTTCATTTAGACTGATAACAGCACGTTCTCCACTATTTGATCTATCAGTTGTAGTTGCGCCATCAAACCAACCCACTAGTTGATGAATTTGGGGTGGTATTTTAATCCTGCACTGAGAATTGGATTTATGGGGCCTTACACTTGCATTAAAAAAAGCAACATACTTAAAATCCACCACCTGTGGGAGAGTCGACTCACTGTTGAAAAGGAGGTTGTTTCTTTCCAGCCATAAAAACCAGAAGACATATGTTGGAAGAGTGATCAAATTTTGATGCTTTCCGACCCAATTCGAAAGGCATTCATCAACTGTGTTCCCCTCCCAAAGCAACTTAAACTTGAGAATTCCCACAATAATAACACAAAATTGACAAGTGAAAGGGCAGGAAATAGACAAATGGTTTAGTGTCTCCAGATTCCTTCTAGACAGAATGCAATAGCTCAGGCCTGCCCACCCTTTAGCAAGAAAATTTTCCCATGTAAGAAATTTTTTTCGCAAGAGAATCTACAAAAAAAGTTTTAATTTTAGAGCCAAGTTCCACTTCCATAGTTTATAGCACCACCCAGTTGTAGAGTGTAACCACATGCTCTCTGAGAGATCCCTATACGAATTTCTTGCCAAGGGAAAGCCAGAACCATCTCCACCCGACCATTAAAATCAATGCGCCCTATAGTTTTATGTTATATCAAGATCACTAAAATCCTTGCACCTTATTGCTTCAATCCTCTCAAAAAGTATTTGAAAGTCCAAAAGGATTGCCTCCACAATGACTAATTTAACACTCTATTGAATTTAGGACAGGTCCTTTACAAAGTCCAGAACTTATCAACTCAACCCAAATGAAAGTATAGAAATTGAAAGGTAGATCAATAAATTGCTATAAGAGGGCCATATCTAGGGAAGCACCTTCAACTCATAATATCTGTTTTGAAATTTGTTTTCACCCTAAATTTATTTCACTTGATGATTTGTTGTATCTCAGCGTTGAAATCAATATCGATGATTAATTTATTTGGTAGTCATTTTTCATAGTATTATCACTTAAATCAATGCACCTTATTGTTTTATATTCTATTATTATCATTGAAATCAATACATCTCTTATTATTTTATGTTAAAATGAATACAACTACTTGATTATGATAAATGATTTTTTATTGTATCATCACTTAAATCAATGCATTTATTTTGCATTAAATTAATCCAATTAATTGTTCTAAATTAGAGAGCACAACTACGATAGTTCTCTTAAAACTTTTTCTTTTTTATTTACTCAATATTATATTATTCTTGTAGAAGGAACACATGCCAACTCCATTTGAACATTTCTTTCACATTTTATATATCTTAATATTATAATTGTTTTAATGTGCAAATATTAATACATAAATCACATATAATGTATCTCACATTTCTCATGATGATTTGTTGTATCTCACACTTAAAATCAATACAGAAGATTAATTTTCTTAGTATTATTTCTTCAATTAATTAATGCACTAAATCATTTCTGAATCAATCCGCCCTATTGCTTTATGCTATATCATTGTTCAAATGAATACAACTACTCTAATTACTTTAAATTATGTATAATTGTGTTAGTTTACTTTGTATTATTTCTTCAATTAATTAATATACTGAATCATTTTTCATAATATTATCACTGAAATCATTACTCTTATTACTCTAAATAATAAATAATAATAGTAAATAGTAAATTTTAAAGTAATAGTAAATATACAAAAATAGTATGAGTAATAGTAATAGTAAATAATAATACTAATAGTAATAATAAATGATAAAATAATAGTAAATATTATATATTGTGAATTTTTTAACGAAGGGGATTTGGAATTTTTGAAAATTTTGAAATTTAACATTATCACATGACAACTTCTCCCCCACAAAAAAAAATAACTAAACATTCATTTTGATTCCTTAATAAACCTTTATTATCATTCATTTGAATTACAATGAAATTTTAATTATTATTAAAAAAAACAATTTCATTTTCTATGGGCTATGACATACTTTTTGAGATATCAGTTTTGCCCGCTATATTCTAGTTTTAGTTTTGACCGACTAATTAATAAGTTCCAAATCCGGTTTTAATCAGCGATCATTGATTAATTAACTTCAATGTTTTTTCTCTATATCTCGTTTTGTACGTTTCTTTGGAAAGGACTTCCGGTCACCCATTGATCCACCACCACCAGTACAGGTTTATGCTCACCCACTGATAGAGCAAACATCAGTACCTATCGAAGTGTCAGATCTACCAAAGTTACGTTGACCTCGTTTACTCCAAACCAGTTAACACCAACAAACAACAAAAGAAAGAAGCACTCTAAAATTTAAATCATAAAAATAAAAATTCAAAATCACACAAAATCATATTATAAAATTTGAATTTAGATAATTTATTTTAATTTTAATGGGATATATATATATATATAACCAACATTGAATGAAAATTACAATTGATTGTAAAATGTATTTTTTTAGTGTAGTAAAGACTCCATCTCAACTCTAGATTTTTTTTTTATTTTTTTTTAAGTACTTAATAAATTTGAAGTTAAAATGTATTTAGATTTGAAATTGTTTTTCTCAATAAGAAAATTTATCTTTATATTAGATAATATAAAACACTACATTTCTATTCATCCTCTTTCCAAAGACTTTTTAGCTATCAATACAAAATATTTTTTAATTCCGTACTCGATTCCTAATACTTTAGAAAAATAACCATACATGATGTTCTAAACAAAACAAACATCAAAATACTATAAACAAAATTATATTCTTCAATGGCATCCCACTATAAGCCTATCGAAGATCAGATAATTTAATATGCCTAAAGAGACCTGCCATGTTGTCTTCCCACTGAGTGTAGATAATCACTCCAGGGTGAATTTGATCTTTGAGCGCATCTTTTGAAAAAACATGTGCATCCTTGTTAAACTCTCTAAAAGTATGAAGATATGAAATTTTTTCAAACTGGGTGCTAAGCCTTTTAATTTTCTCCTTCTAGCCTTCCAATGCCAGACTTTGATGTCCCTCGCTACCATTACACCAATCTATAATGAGTTTTGAATCCCCAATAATCTGTATGCCAGTAATGTGTAATTTTAACGACAAGAAGAGCATAGACCACACGCAGAGCAGTTACGCTCTGTTGTTTGTTCAAATTCCTGTGTTGAACGTCCACTTGAAAAATGTATTTGCATTTAGACTGATAACACCACGTTCTCCACTATTTGATCCATCAGTTGTAGCTGTGCTATCAAACCACCCCACTAGTTGATGAATTTGGGGTGGTCTTTTAATCCTGCACTGAGAATTGGATTTATGGGGCCTTACACTTGCATTAAAAAAAGCAACATACTTAAAAGCCACCACCTGTGGGAGAGTCGACTCACTGTTGAAAAGGAGGTTGTTTCTTTCCAGCCATAAAAACCAGAAGACATATGTTGGAAGAGTGATCAAATTTGGATGCTTTCTGACCCAATTTGAAAGGCATTCATCAACTGTGTTCCCCTCCCAAAGCAACTTAAACTTGAGAATCCCCACAATAATAACACAAAATTGACAAGTGAAAGGGCAGGAAATAGACAAATGGTCCAGTGTCTCCAAATTCCTTCTAGACAGGATGCAATAGCTCGGGCCTGCCCACCCTTTAGCAAGAAAATTTTCCCACGTAAGAAACTTTTTTCGCAAGAGAATCTAGAAAAAAAGTTTTAATTTTAGAGCCAAGTTCCACTTCCACAGTTTATAGCACCACCTAGTTGTAGAGTGTAACCACATGCTCTCCGAGAGAGCCCTATACAAATTTCTTGCCGAGGGAAAACCAGAACCATCTCCACTCGACCATCTTAACTCATCCTCAGAGGCATTTAACTGGATACCCCCACCCGAAAGCGCACTTCTGTAATCCTTCCATTCAAATGCAAGACCACCGATGATTCCAAGATTTGTGGCATCAATCTAGTAAGTTCTTAGGGGATCTACCAGAGTAGTGTTTCAATCTTGGTAAAGATGGGTAATCTCTTGAACCTTTAATGTCAAGAGAAGTTCTTTAGAAAGAAAAGAGTGTTGACCCAATCCCAAAATATGATCCCTTCCTACCTGGATAGTCTCTCCATTTATAGGTTTCCATCACAGCCAATGATCTAAAAGTGGTAGGGATTTTAAAAGAATTCTCCAAACTAGAGAAGACTCTCCATGAGTTATGTTGTCCAATCTAAACCAAGTTGACACAGAAACAAAAGGTAAATACTTGTCTTTAAGAACTTTATACCATATTTTCGCTTTGGTCAAACCTCTCCACAAAGTTTTGGTCGCTAAGGCTTTATTGAAGAAGGAAAGATTTCACAATCCCCAACCTCCATCTCTCTTAGGCCTAGCAATAGTGTCCCAATTACAGAGATGTAATCATTTCCTCTCACTGCAACTCGACCATAAAAGGAGAAGATAAGCTGACAAAGTTTTACCAGAACAGAGTTGGGAACTGCGGCCAAGGACATCTAATACACCGGTTGGCTCTCCAAAACTACCTTTATCAAAACTAATCTGCCACCTAGAAAAAGCCAACGATTGCCCCAATGGTCAGCTCTTCTTTCAAATTTTTTACTAAGCCAGTGCTATACCTCAACTTTGTAACAATTTGTCTTAAGAAAATAGCCCAGGTACCTAAAGCTATACTCCATGGGGACGTAGTTAAACGAAAAAAACTCTTTAAAAGGCGCTAGCCCCGACTCCTCCACCCCCGCCACATGGAAAGTGGATTTTTCCACATTTATCTCTAAACCTGAAGCATGTAAAAAAGTCTTTAGGAGGCCAACAATCACCTTCCATTCCGCTACACAAGCTCTAGTCAAAATCAACACATCATCAACGAAAAGGAGATGTAAAATTTTAGTAATCCTAGAAACTTTAATTTTAGACAACAAACTAACTTCTATTTCCTTTTTTAGGAGGATACTCAGCCCCTCCATCACCAATATAAAAAGTAGAGGCGACAGTGGGCAGCCCTGTCTAAGACCTTTGCCTCTTTCAAAAAAATCAGATGGTTCACCATTAATCAGGACTGCATATGAAACTGAGGTGACACAGCTCATAATCCAATTTGTAACAGATAAGCCAAAGCCTGATTTGTGACATGTGACATCCCCATTCGGCACGACTCCTACGATGTACAACCGGTAAAAATTAGGGAAATTGTTTTAAAATTACTTAACATGTTATTTGTCTTAGGGACATCTAGGTTCATTCCTCTATCATCAACAACACGATGTGCCCTTAAGGACACACTAGGTGCTCCAAGGTGTCACTCACCTCATTTGTTCCCTTGCACAATGTGCCCTTCAGGACGCACTACGTGCTCCAAGGGTGCCACTCACCACTCTCCATTTTTCTTGGGCGACGTTCCCTTCAAGATGCACCACATGCTCCAAGGGTGCCACTCGCCTATTGACTGACTTGGTAGACATCAATAACCATTGGAGTCAACACACCACCATGTGAACTTGCGGGAGACTAAGGGCTTCTAAGGAATAAGTCCCCCACCTTATTGTGTGGTCCTTAGAAAAATCGTGAGCGATTGTCGCAGTCTGCCCTCATGGCATCGTGCGTCCTCTCGAACTAGGTAATCATTAACCTACAGTTTAAGCCACGATGGGAACGCTAGTAGGTTGTGGCAGGGCTATTGTCCACACCTCTCCCTCAAAATCTCTGGTAGTCGTGCATGACCCCTTTACTCCATATGTGAGTCTGGTCGGCAAGCTATCATTAGCTTGCATCATCAACAAATCATGTAAGAACATATCCATATCATATCATCGAGTCAGATGCACTAATATCATAGTAAAACAATCAAACCCCAATGGCACACTCCCTGACTTGATCCCGAGTCCAAGGGGTTCCATTGATGCCTCTACATCCTCGAGCTCCAAACCCTGCACACTAAGTAAAACCGAGTCAATAGCACCTGTCTATGTCAATGTAGTAAGACAACATGTCATCAACCCATAACGCCTCATAATCAAAATCAAGAGTTTTAATAGCATAATTATCGAGATCACTTGCAAGCAAGTGTCCTCAAAGAATAAGTTTTCTCAATGCACTAGAGCAGGATGTTACAAATGTCAAAAAGGAAAATATATGTGCCCTATAGTTTTAAGTTATATCAAGATCACTAAAATCCTTGCACCTTATTTTTCATAGTATTATCATTGAAATCAATGCACCCTACCCTATTGTTTTATGTTATGTCATTATCACTAAAGTCAATGCACCCTATAGTTTTATGTTATATCAAGATCACTAAAATCCTTGCACCTTATTGCTTCAATCCTCTCAAAAAGTATTTGAAAGTCCAAAAGGATTGCCTCCACAATGACTAATTTAACACTCCATTGAATTTATGACAGGTCCTTTACAAAGTCCAGAACTTATCGATTCAACCCAAATGAAAGTATAGAAATTGAAAGGTAGATCAATAAATTGCTATAAGAGGGCCATATTTAGGGAAGCACCTTCAACTCATAATATATGTTTTGAAAAAAAATTTCACCCTAAATTCATTTCACTTGATGATTTGTTGTATCTCAACATTGAAATCAATATCGAGGATTAATTTATTTGGTAGTCATTTTTCATAGTATTATCACCTAAATCAATGCACCTTATCGTTTTATATTCTATTATTATCATTGAAATCAATACACCTCTTATTATTTTATGTTAACATGAATACAATTACTTGATTATGATAAATCATTTTTTATTGTATCATCACTTAAATCAATGCATTTTTTTTTCATTAAATCAATCCAATTAATTGTTCTAAATCAAAGAGCACAACTAAGATAGTTCTCTTAAAACTTTCTTTTTTTCATTTACTCAATATTATATTATTCTTGTAGGAGGAAGACATGTCAACTCCATTTGAGCACTTTTTCACATTTTATATATCTTAATATTATAATTGTTTTAATGTGAAAGTATTAATACATAAATCACATACAATGTATCTCACATTTCTCTTGATGATTTGTTGTATCTCACAATTAAAATCAATATGGAGGATTAATTTTCTTAGTATTATTTATTCAATTAATTAATGCACTAAATCATTTTTCATAGTATTATCAGTGAAATCAATGCACCCTATTGCTTTATGCTATATCATTGTTCAAATGAATACAACTACTCTAATTACTCTAAATTATTTATCATTGTGTTAATTTACTTTTTATTATTTCTTCAATTAATTAATACACTGAAAGCGTATTAATTAATTAATACGCTTTTCACATTTTTCATATCTTGATATTATAATTATTTTAATGTACAAATACTAATAGATATTTATCACACATAACCAAACAAAGTACACGACTTCAACTTATAATATATGTTTTGAAATTTGTTTTCACTACATTATTGTTAAATTCATTTCACTTGATGATTGCATGTATCTCATAGTTGAAGTCAATATAGAGGATTAATTTCCTTCATATCATTTCTTCAATTAATTAGTGCACTAAATCATTTTTCATAGCATTATCATTGAAATCAATGTACCACATTATTTTATGTTATATCATTATCACTGGAATCAATGCACCCTATTTTCTTATGTTATATCATTAGCACTGAAATCAATGCACCCTATTGTTTTATGTTGTATCATTGTTAAAATGAATACAACTACTTGATTATGCAAATCATTTTTATTGTATCATCACATAAATCAATGCATTGTTTGTTGCATTAAATCAATGCAAGTGATTTTCTAAATCATAAAGCACAACTAAGATGGCTTGTATAAACATTCGAATTTTTGAACTTTTTCATCCGGATCCGATGAAATAGATCTTGGTTAAATGACCGTTTTATGTTGTTTAAATTGCAACTTTGAATGCATAAATGGATTCACCACCTTGCAAAATCTTGCCACTCAAATTATATAGACTCAATCACTCAAATCTTTTGGAAAAAATTGATCGAAAAATATGCCCATAAAAATGTCAAAAAGGAAAATGTTTCCTTAAAACTTTCTCCAAGAATATCTCAAATAGAACATATAGGGTAGTTCACTTTATATTTCATGCTATTGTTTTCAACACATATTTTTTTATTTACTCAATATTATATTACTCTTTTAGGAGAGACACGTGTCAACTCCATGTTGAACACGTTTTTCACATTTTATATATCATAATATCATAATTGTTTTAATGTGAAAATACTAATAGCTAAATCACACATGACCAAACAAAGTCTATGACTTCAACTTATAATATCTGTTTTGAAATTATATTATTCTTTTAGAATGGACATGTGTCATTTTTTCAATTAATTAATGCACTCAATCATTTTTCATAGTATTATCATTGAAATCAATGCACCCTACCCTATTGTTTTATGTTATGTCATTATCACTAAAATCAATTCACTCTATAGTTTTATGTTATATCAAAATCACTAAAATCCTTGCACCTTATTTTTCATAGTATTATCATTGAAATCAATGCACCCTACCGTATTGTTTTATGTTATGTCAATATCACTAAAATCAATGCACCCTATAGTTTTATGTTTTATGAAGACCACTAAAATCCTTGCACGTTATTGCTTCAATCCTCTCAAAAAGTATTTGTAAGTCCAAAAGGATTGCCTCCACAATGACTAATTTAACACTCCATTGAATTTCTGACAGGTCCTTCACAAAGTCCAAAACTTATCGACTCAACCCAAACGAAAGTATAGAAATTGAAAGGTAGATCAATAAATTACTATAAGAGGACCATTTTTAGGGAAGCACCTTCAAGTCATAATATCTGTTTTGAAATTTGTTTTCACCCTAAATTCATTTCACTTCATGATTTGTTGTATCTCAGCATTGAAATCAATATCAAGGATTAATTTATTTGGTAGTCATTTTTCATAGTATTATCACTTAAATCAATGCACCTTATTGTTTTATATTCTGTTATTATCATTGAAATCAATACACCTCTTATTATTTTATGTTAACATGAATACAACTACTTGATTATGATAAATCATTTTTTATTGTATCATCACTCAAATCAATGCATTTTTTTCTCATTAAATCAATCCAATTAATTGTTCTAAATCAGAGCGTACAACTAAGATAGTTCTCTTAAAACTTTATCTTTTTTATTTACTTAATATTATATTATTCTTATAGGAGGAATACATGCTAACTCCATTTGAGCACTTTTTCACATTTTATATATCTTAATATTATAATTGTTTTAATGTGAAAATATTAATAAATAAATCACATATAATGTATCTCACATTTCTCTTGATGATTTGTTGTACCTCACACTTAAAATCAATATGGAGGATTAATTTTCTTAGTATTATTTCTTCCATTAATTAATGCACTAAATCATTTTTAATAGTATTATCAATGAAATCAATGCACCCTATTGCTTTATGATATTTCATTGTTCAAATGAATACAACTACTCTAATTACTCTAAATTATTTATCATTGTGTTAATTTACTTTGTATTATTTATTTAATTAATTAATACACTGAAAGCGTATTAATTAATTAATACGATTTTCACATTTTTTATATCTTGATATTATAATTATTTTAATGTGCAAATACTAATAGATAAATCACACATAACCAAACAAAGTGCACGACTTCAACTTAAAATATATGTTTTGAAATTTGTTTTCACTACATTATTGCTAAATTCATTTCACTTGATGATTGCATGTATCTCATAGTTCAAGTCAATATAGAGGATTAATTTCCTATGTAACGAATCTCCCGTTCGTCACGACTACAAAGCTCATAGAACAAGTGGAAATTTATTTTTTCTTTTTTTGTGTGTTTTTAACAAGTGTGTGCGCGTATAAGGGAAACAAACATATTCGACTCTACTTCGCCACCTGACGACTAACAAGACGCAACCACGATGATCACAACAAGAAGACATAAGGCGCACAACAAGTAACTGTAACCATTAAACGACCATAGACATAAGGCGCACAATAAGTAACTGCAAGCATGAAAGACATACTGTGTTATGTACAGTACGAACACAGATGGAAGAATCCATAGTAATAGATTTTACTATTTCTGCACAAGAAAGCAAGGCGTTTAATCTTAGGTCTCTGCTCCGGAGAGAGAGAATGTCAGATAGTCTCCTGGCCGACTGCTCAGGCAGAAACTAGTAATCTCTGTCAGGAGGTCGCAGTGATGGGAACTCTGCTTTTAAAGAGCCCGCAACTACTGATACGACCTTAGAGATGTGTCGCAAGAGTGGAAACCCTGCCTTTAAAGGGCCCGAGACTCTTGATACGACACTGGATTCTTTACACAGAAAATAATCACACACACAGACTTATATACAGAGCGACTAGACTTATCAGATCGAAGAGTCTGATATCATATAAATGTGAGTTTGGACAATTCCAATTATATTACTAACCCTGAAATTAACCCGACCCTAAACGTCAGCATAGAAATAAACAACAACTTTATTAACCCTAAATTTAACAGCCCAACCCTAAGCCAATCAAATAAAAGCACCCTGTAGAAGAAACCCATCGGATAAGGGTGCCCGTCATAATTAAGGGCAACACAAAAAAACCCAATACGCAATAAAAACAAAAGCCAATTGAGCAATCGAAAACTGATGAAGAAAATCCAGAACCACATGGGCACAACTTCAATTGAAATGTCATAGGACTCTTCTAAATATGTTTAGTAACTTGTTAAGGTCAATATCATTTAAGTCATGCATCATTTAATGACGATTCCACTCATGTAATCAGTTCAACTCCTAGGTAGCTTGCTATGCATTTTGAGGAAATGAACCATTTTACTTAAGTGAAAAATTAAGAATTAAATACCAAAAATCCATTAAAGAAATAAGAGAGTAAGGGCTGCATTATACATCCATTAAAACTAATTACAAGGATAACTCCTACTAACCATAAGTAAGATTTAAACATCAACACATCTTATATCACGCTAACCCTACGAAATTCCAATTTCAATGCATCTATGTGCTATCAAAGAAACGTAAAGCCACAATACCCCTTTCCATACATGATAACCATATTACCCTTTTTATTACTCAACCCTTGCAATAAATTAGGATTACATACATTTTATATGTTTCAACCATACAATTTCAAAGACCTTACATGATAAAAACATTGCAAAGAAACAAAGTAGAGCCCGCATTTCATAGGTTATCAATGCTAACATAGCATTCCTCATAAATGCAAGAACCTTACATTTTACATGTTATCAATCATAATGTATTTACAACAACATTACCCTAATCATAACCCTATCATCACTCTCCGTGTTACAATAACATTTCAATTAAATAGCAAGGATTTACATTTTATTGTTATTAACAACAATGACACTACAATAACATTGCCTTAACCTAACCCTATCATCACTTCCAAGTTATAACAATATTTCAATGGAATAACAAGGACTTTATATTGTATTGTTATTAATAACAATTGAACTTCAATGACAAGACCAGAATTAACCCTATCAGTACCTTTAAATGATTAGTATGGCAATTTAAAAATATCAAGGACCCTACCTTTACTTGTTACAGCAGCAGCATATAATAATTACCTATTTCACAAATAATTAGATACAATGACTACACCCTTACGTAGTGTAAAAACATGATTTCTATCACCCTACAAATATGCCTTAAAACACTGTTGAAGTTGTCAATGGAAATTAAGGAAATGAGCAGTGGGGAGCGCCTGCCAGAGGCCAAGCGGGCCACTGATGCGTGCATGCCCGAGATACGCTAGGGTTTAACTGCTGGAAATTTTTTATGTCAAACAACCTAGTAAATCGCGTTGTTTCTAGAAATCAATGCTGTCAGAGTTTACAGTGCTAAAAGGAGAAGGTAAGGGTGCTGTAAGTAAGGGATCCACGCTGGAGTAGCCAGATGCACAGGAGAAAGGGTGCTGTACCAAGAACTAGACGCACAGGTTATAGTCTTGTCAAATCTCGACGAAGCCATAAATTCACACCACCATCGTAGCCATATAGCGCACCATCCATCTGCAATGCCTACCTAACCCACTAAGAAACCTAGCAAGAAATTTAGCTAGCAGAACGGGGTTCCCAATTAGAACAATGCTAGCAAATAAACAAGGGGGGTCGTGGGTAGCTAATGCCATCAAGTCATTCCAATACCAAGCTAGAATGGCCCCTGCCAGGTCGCAAGCAAGGATCTCTCCGTCTAAAACAATGGCCACGGTTTCCAAAATGCCCACCACCAGGAAAAAACAAAAAAAAATGTGGACAAGATTGTAAAGGTAAGATTTAAATCCGCGCATCTATTCAGAAGGTCGGGATCAACAGGTGGGAAGAAGAAAATCCTGGCATAAGAAATCATGGTGGCGACTGATGGAAGGGTGTATACCCTCAACGTGACCCCCACGCAGTCAGGGGCAGTGAATCCACACCTGTGAATTCATGGTAAGCAGCTGGCTATAGTCCCCAATAAATTTTAAAAAGGTTGCGGGGTCATTCATTTACCCAGTCAATGACAAGCTAGAACGCAGAGGACAAAATTACATAGCAACAGTCAATGCTAAGCTCACCCGAGGAAAACTTTACATAGCAAAATCATGGTTTAACACAGGAAAGGGGCATAATTAAATCACCCCCCCTTTATCTTTTATCTATTAAAAATAGAGGGGAAAATTTAATTACAGTGGCATTTAACATCCGTAAAATGTACACAGCATTTACATCAGCAACAAATTCCATTATCGGAGGTTTTTCAGTAGCTATTTAGTTGTAATTTATCCCCCAAGAAACACATAGAATATAAATCTGTACATGATTGCGGCAGTAATACTGTATCGCGTGATAATTTAAATTAAAAACTACAGTTACAGTAGTCATAATTGTGATGGCCGAGTAAATAAATAAAAATAGCCCAATAATCTAATTACCCCGATAACCGATCCCAGCAAACCGTAATGTATTCCCATCTACTAAATACAAATCATACCGTTGCCTTAACTCCCGCCTTGAATGATGACCACGTGCTCCGTGCCGCTCCTGCTCGCCAACCGTCGATACTACACCGGTGATCTGAAAACGGATCCAGAAGCCTGATCGGGCTTGAAAAATGCTCAAAAATGAAAGTGCTCGGAATGCACCGAAACCTATTCCATTGCGTCCATCTCGTCTTCCTGATTCCGGCGGTATATTTACTTCGTTAAAACAGGCTTCGTATGTGAAAGTTATCGCATTTGGAAGTTTTGCATAAGCAGGAAAAAAGTCAACTGGTCAAAGGACACGTGGAACATTTTGGAAGTGACACATGGCAGGTTGCATAGGTGACAAGTGGCAAAGTTTTGTGTGGACACTTAACATCTGACTGGTTTCTACATGGACCAATCCCATAACAACACATGGCATGATGAGATTGGTAAAATATGGCAAGTTAATAAAATTCAAGGATGAATTATATATTAAAATATGGTT